>JAHXMU010000136.1:7019565-7057932 GCA_019455685.1 Philornis downsi | reverse complement strand
ATCGGATCAAAACAGATTTGTCAGTAAGGGAACACCCCAAGGTGGTGGTGAAAATGGGGATTAAAGCCTCGCATTGTTCACCGCTTGTATACTGCAGTAGTAAGACCGATAATGTTGCTTGGAGTTATCGTCTGATGGAAGGCTGTCGAGAATTTTACAAACTGTTGGTTACAGGCTCAGCATTTCAACATTCACCTTATGTGGGTGCTGTCAACCCACACAGATGTGGCCTCGCCTAGATCTGAAGCGTTTGCACAAACTGCTGTCGCTATCAAGACCCGATGTCTCATCACTTGTATCTGTCATAATGGGACATTGTCTGATTGGAAGACACACAGTGAGACTGAAGGTTGCCACTAGTGACTTCTTCAGGAGCTGTAGGGTTAAAGAGGAGTATATGAAACACCTTCTCTGCAATTGCCCCGCTCTAGAGAACAGGCGGGGATCAACACTGGGCTCTTATTTCTTTAGGAACGTAGGAGATGTGGACGATATAGATATTGTTCGACTTACGAGCTTCTTGGGGCGCTCAGGATGGTTCAACGGGGGAAGCTAGGGACATCCATATCTCTAGTTTCCGTGTTATCAAAATGGAGTATGAAGTTTAAGTGAGTCTGCCTATTCAGACTGCCACACTGACCTAACCTAACTTACAGGTATCAGATATGGTTGCTTCTGTCGCTTGCAAAAGGCTAACAGTATCGGAATTAACTCACTTTAATATTTCACCTTAACCCGCTGAGGATCACTGCTCTCACTTCGCTAACAATTTCCAAATAGATCTGGATTTAGACAAAAAATTGCTCCGATGAAATTGGTCTAGGCCAAATATTCCACTGGGCATAGCTAGCTTTACGACTACCCACTTATTATTTATGAACAGTTCTCATATAAACTAAATAGTTTCCTGTAGTATAATGCAAAGGCTAATCAACTGTAATATTTGTTATAACATACGTTACCGTAACCCTAACAACGATACGTTGCCAATAAATACGTTTCCATTCGAAACGGTTGCTTTTCAGCATGTTTTATCGATATTTTGTAGCACTAGCCGACACATTTTCATGCCGCAAACTTAACTCTGACTTAAAAAAAATTAAATAAATAAAAATGTAAACATCATCATGGCCAAAAAGGGTGGTGTACAACAATTGCAGGCGGATATAACCAATGACGAAGATTTCGAGAAGTTTTTAGAAAAACCGGGTTTACTAGGCAAGCACAATGATATATAAAAAAAATAATGATATGCATTTTGAATTTCTCCATCGTAGTTCTGGATATCTATTCAGAGTGGTGTGGACCATGCTTGGGCATGGTGGGCAGTTTGAAGAAAGTGAAGCTGGAAGTTGGTGGTGATAATCTGCAGCTGGCAATTGTAAGTGTTCACAACTAGGGGGAATTCAAAATTTTACAAAAGTGCTGAAAATTATTTTTTACAGTGCAGATCAGATTCTATAACTGCTTTGAAAAGATTTCGTCGAAAAAGTGAAC
The DNA here is from genome assembly GCA_019455685.1 of Philornis downsi. Classification (NCBI taxonomy): domain Eukaryota; kingdom Metazoa; phylum Arthropoda; class Insecta; order Diptera; family Muscidae; genus Philornis; species Philornis downsi. The sequence continues at coordinate 7,056,435 of JAHXMU010000136.1, read as the reverse complement.
CCACCTGGCTATTTGTGACGGTAACTGTCAATTCTAATAATGAAGAAATAAGGCCGGCGATCTGAATAAGATTCTAGTCAGGAATGCACGCCCGCAACATCTTGAAAAGGCATATTGAACAACTGAAGAAATCCTGAGATTTCATTTCTCAAAACAGTTGAGATTTATATGAAAGAACAAATGATTGCACTTTTAAGATACATATGTTTTTTCGAATATGAGATTTCTATTATAATATAAATTAGATCTATTGCATTTATTCTAATCGAGTTCATATAATAGATTTGCTCAATATGTCTGGAGACTAATCATCGTATACGTCACGTACTGCAATCGGTATTACGATGTCATAAAAAAGTAATTTTTGTCATAAAACTAAGGAAATTTAGAAAGTCATTACAGGAATTGCGTACTTATTTTGACTGCATTTGTATTTAAAATATGTCCTTAATCTATCTTTCGTTATAAAGATTACAAATTCAATTGGGTGCGATGATAGTATTTCGGGAAAAACTTGAAACCTTGTTCATATTCCAATCGAAATCCCATATTCCAAGATTATTTAGATTGCATCATCGCTTCTTTAATATAAATATCAGCTGTTTGAAGAGATGAAAACACAAAATTTCTTCTGACTTTTTCAAATAAATATCAGTTGCTTTATGGAATAAAATATTGAGCCCTCTATTATTTGCAATAGAATAATGCTATCTTGTAAAAGTATAGGAAGCAAACTCCAAAATTTCAAACTCAATTTTCCTCCATCCTTTTCCATCTAGCAAGGAAAGGCCGTAAATCTCATGTTTGGGACAAATGTTCCCAAATTGATGAGCCTTATTGTCAGCGAACTGAAATTGCTGTCAGAGAAGAATCGTACATTTTACGAAATTTCCGAACTCCAGCCCGAAGAAATTGAAATTCGTAAAGTTATCGAAGCCGCAGCCGAAGCGTCTCAACGCACTGAGGCGGCTGCTGCCGAAAAAAAACGTTTAGATTATTTAAAATCAGTAACCGATACAATAATGGAAAATCTCGTCGATATGGGCGTAACGGTTTTTGGGCCACAAGTTAATCGAGACATGTTCAAAAAGATCATGGAGCCGGCTGATATTCTAAAGATACAATGCAAAGATCGCAAAGTAACCCAAATTACCAAAGAAGATTTCAAAATAATTCATTTTGATAGTGCAAATCCGATAAGTGAAGAAATTATGGAGCAATTGGAGGGGAAAGAACTACTACTATGCTTTTGGAAGGTACCCGGAGAGGGTGATGATATACCGAATATCTTAAACGAATATGCACATGAATTGACCAAATCGGTCACAATTCCGTCGGAGGAACCCGAAGAGGAGGATCAAGTGAAGCCACCAATAGTGCCGCCGATGGATGTTGAGGTTGAATATGAAGTGACGGGTAAGTGAATGTTTATAATTTGAGAACGAAAATGAGTTACATTTTCTATAATTTTACAACGTTTGTAAGTGCTTAGAAATCATTGAAGCCTGATTCAGAAAACCGTCTTATCTGACCAACGGAATTCAAATATATGCAATGGCATGTAAAAATTTAAAGATTTGGTGATAAAACGATGCAATAAATAAGTACTTTTGATTCCAAGCATAGATTAGTCTTTCACAGAACGAAAGCCCATCTCATGTATTAATCGGTAATTTTAGCCATTTTTTAGAAATATAAAAAACATCTTGTTATGGTATGCGTAAATATAGCTGGAAAATTTTGGAACTGGTCGCTGGAGACAAGACCATTTAGGCCTCCATATTATTTATGCAGAATATTATTAGAAAGGTGTTGTTTACATGGTAGGTGGCGCATGAATCGTGCTACATACACAAAACGTAATAAACAAACATATTGAAGCAGTTTTTTTTTATCCAGACGTATCCGTTTCAACAGCATTTGGTTCCAGCAAGATGGACCAATTGCACACATATCCGGGCCGGTTATGGCGGAGCACCAACGAAAATTCCAAAACTATTATTATAAAATATTAATATTAATGTTATATATAATATATATATCTGTTGTTACTACTAAAATGTTCAATAATCTTATTAAGCAAACAAATTCCCCCACATCGCATTAATGTGATACAAGAGGGCTTCTCACATTCAGTGAGCTTACACGCATTTCATTTTTAGACTCACGAAACGTAACCTATGGTTTAACGGTAACTGCAGATTTCACAGTTTAAAAAGCATTTTCTTAAATTATCGTTTACTGGGTTACTCGCAGTATTCGTCAGACACATCTAAGTTGCCGTGGCCCAAACAGCGATAGGTGACTGTGGAAGGGAGTGAACCCGTGATCGTGCGAACGATAGTCGCGTGTAATAACCGTTGAAGCCCAACGGCAACTTGTTGAACAATCTTTAAACGTGTTTAATCCTGAAAAATCCTTGAGACTTATAGAAAAATCTTTACAAGGATTAATCTCACTAAACCAAATCTCCTTTTGAGTTCCCAAAACCTCTAAATTCGATTACGAGAATATAGAAAATTAATTTCGTTCCTTAAGTAGTATCTATCCACAATAATGTTTTAAATTTATTTTCATGTAAATATTATAAATACATTAATATGTATGTTGTCTGGTTCGGCAGGAACGGGTTCACTTCTGACATATATTTACCTCAAGAGATTTATAAAAAAATATAAAAAAGCGGGGATTAGCTTTCGTTTCCAAAGTTTATTATAGATTGCACCTTGACTCCAATACAGGATTATATGTGCAGCCAAACTTGCCTTACACGTATGGGGGGAATATCCGCACTGACTTGAACAAATCAAAAACTTCTCTGATAGATCAGTCGACTTTAAGTTTACTATAAAACACTCAATCTCATTACAATTGAGAACTTTACATGTAAAACTCTCAATTGCAGTGGAGATGATAAATTTAGGATTTATATCTTAGAATTTGCAAATATGGGTTCAGGGCATAAACATCCCGCCCCCCTTGCAAGATTGCAATTCTTTATATCTCGGTAAATCAATTTTTAATTCGCTTAACATGAGGGGTGGCCCACTGTTACTGGGCTTGAAGACGATGTTTCACCGGTTAACTTATTTCCAAAATCTCCAATACATTGTGTCGCAGACGCCGACATTTTTGATCGATGCAGCAGAAAATGGTGCTTCAAGCGACAAATTGGGCAAACGTACTCATTTTGACATTTTTTAAGTTCGTATGAAGTTGCCAAACAATTTGTGCATCGTTTCTGTTCTTTGACGATTGCATATCTATCTTCAACAGACATTGTTAAGAAAACGGAACACAAACGTAGCGGATGAGAATCATCGCAAAGAACGCATTGCTTTGTCGCATTGACGCTTTGAGTTTGGTAAGCGTTCAATTTTCCAACATTGCGATAATTATGTTTCGTTGTAATCGCTTTGTTGGCAGTTGTAACTAACGAAGCTCTAATACCAGCAACCGACTCTACGGTATGGAATCGTGCTGTTGGAAAAGAATCTGAATCTTTGCAGCATAAAACTTTTTCCGAACGATTTCGAGATCTACTTCCTCCTCTTCTGGTTCGTTTTTCGCAAGTACGCGGTCATATGCCGAACGAAGGGAGTTAAAGTGGTAGATAATTTCATCCTTCTGAATTTTAAGCGTATGAACAGAGTGTTCTATTTCCGGTATAGATGAGAAATGTTGATTAAATTGAATTACGCTATCTGAGACCCGCATAAATGTCTGAAGACTCGACATTTTGCCAGACGAGGTAGTCATTTTGGACAGAAAAAGTTATAAAATTCGGAAAATTTCTTTAAAATTCGTATTAGACACAAGCGAATATGTAACTAGAAAGGTAGCTAGAATTGTCTATAACACCAATCGTGTAAACGACTATCTATGTATATTCAGCCGACTAAAGAAAATATGCAATGAATTGCCAAATATTTTTGTATAGGAGACAAAAAGAGGCTGAGGAAAGAAAAATACAACTATTATAGGATTGAGGAGCTAATCCAATTCTTCTGATAATTTTTTTTTTAAATCACAAGAAAGAAAGAATTCAATTGAATTCAAGTAATGTGGTAAAAGGGGGAAAAAATGTATCTATATTTTGATGAACACTGGCTACAGGGTAAATTGAGATACTAATGATAATGTATTCTGTTAAGTAATTTTACTTTTCTTGCTGTTAGCATGTTACGACTTTCTGTAATGTATGTAAGTGATATAAGTATGTGAAGAGGTTTTGTAATATGAGTGAGTGTACTTTCTTAACATGAGAAGTTATTAGAGCAAGAGCATGAATTGTGATATATTATTTCACACACACACACTATTTTAACAGGTCTCATTTGTTTCAAGTTTTGTTTTGTTTCCAATTTAAGAGATTTCTTCTTGAGGTAATTAGTGATACTCACTCAATAAGTACGTATTAAGAGAAAGTCGAACAATAAGAGATCAGCCGAATGAAGAGAGAATTTGTAATCACTCAATGTAATCACAAATAATTGCTTTGTGTATTGTTGCACTAGTTAACTTATGCCAGTTACCAGAAACCGATATTCCGATGTGATATGTTACACTTGAGAAGATTAGCAGAGAAAAATTTCTATCACTCAATTAACATATAACATTAATCACAAAATCGCTCTGAGTATTAACACGTACACGTAGAGTTAGTCTTTCAGACTATAAGAACTGTAGTTAACAGAGGTTCGATATATCATACATTGTGTTAACGCAAATTTTTTTAACAGTTGTAAGCACTTGGAGCGTTGGAGCTGTCGATGATGTTTGACAGATATACAATTTTAGCACTGATTAACAGCAATGTTTATAGCGAACAGAATGTTGTAACAGTTGATGTTAAAATATCATTATCTTGTTACAATAATTTACTGGACTTTTATATATTATATATATTATAATGCCGTTTTTATGGGGTATATAATTACACACAATAGGATTTCATCACTTTTTATATATGAAAAGACGTACCTTTTTCAGCAGACAATATTACTTGCTTTTTGTATGTTTCAGGGCGGCGTAAGGGGTTGATTTTAAAGAATATCTCCGAGTAGAGCCAGGGGGTTATGGGAAACTTCAGGAAACTTCAGCAGTATGGGCTCTTGAATACAAATACATATATGTCATTCGGATCGATAGGACCAAAAAATAAGGATGTCTAGTTCGGCAGGAACGGGTTCACTTCTGACATATATTTACCTCAAGGGATTTATAAAAAAATATAAAAAAGCGGGGATTAGCTTTCGTTCCCAAAGTTTATTATAGATTGTACCTTGACTCCAATACAGGATTATATGTGCAGCCAAACTTGCCTTACACGTATGGGGGGAATATCCGCACTGACTTGAACAAATCAAAAACTTCTCTGATAGATCAGTCGACTTTAAGAACTTTACATGTAAAAGTCTCAATTGCAGTGGAGATGATAAATTTAGGATTTATATCTTAGAATTTGCAAATATGGGTTCTGGGCATAAACATATGTATTTGTACAAACAAACAAAATTCGTTGATTTATTTCCAATGCTTGAGAAGACTGCAATACATGTTGTACATTTCGCTAGGGAGCAGCACAGTACTTTAGTTACACAATTCTTTAGAAGACACTTTCTACACTACAGAATCATTTGGCAATTTTCTGTCAATGATATTTACTGTCCCACAAGCGTACGCAAAGATTACGTGATAGAATTTATAAAATCCTTGCCTTTGTTGTCTGTAAACTTCTTCTTCTTAGTGGTTACGAAGACTAATAACAGGTCCTAAATGTCTGTCTTTCTCAAGAACTTCGTATAAATCGATCGTGAATTCTCTCGCAATGCCTGAGATGGCTACCGTAACATTTCGTAAATTTCAACTGATGATATCTACTTATATGTCTAAATAGGGGGCAGTTCACTTCTTTTATGAAAAATGCTAACAGTTGCGTTTACTGTTGTTTCCAATATGTTGTGATCTTAACTACGATCATGGCGCCTATATATACTCTGGAAAATTCTGGATATTGTGGGTCAGTATAATTCCGCGAAGATTTAGCTTTGAATGGCTACCAAATTCTGTTCGATCCAGTAGGAATTCGGATGGAATAGTACTCAAAACAAGAAAATATCATTACCTAGTCGAAATGTTTGTAAGATAATCGAACAATCATGCGTGATCCAGTTCCGATTAAATTAACGCTCCAAATAATATCACTTTGGTCTGGTTCATTACCGCTTAGTTAATTTCAATATATTACCATATCATGTGCTAATCACGTTCAATGTCTTCAATTAGATGATGAGGCAGAGGATAGTTCGGCTAATGAATCAATTGCAAATTTAGAGGATCAGTCATCTAATAAACAATCCCCGGAACAAACCGATGTTGCAGACAATTCCCCAGAGGACCCAGATAATACACCTGTTGATGAAGAAATTAACTTAGAAGCTCTTGACGAGCCAGATTTGGATATACCTGCAACTGACATAAATCTTGATCTGGAGAACTTAGAAAAAGATATCGAAACCGCAGATGAAAAGGAGGAAGTAAAAGATCCAACTGTAGAAAAACAACGCAAGAAACGTATATGTACTAAGACGGTCGCATTGCCCGCCATTTGGGTGCCCAATGATCATCGAACCCACGCCGCATTGATTTATGTGTACTTTCGTAACCAAACTACGGCATTTTTAGCACCAGATCCTCCACCCGAGCCGCCATATATTGTAATGTCCTTTGATACCTACAAAAAGAGAGATTTAATGGTTTATGCCGATGGCCATAAAGAAGATGTGCCACTGTATGGCTTTTTTACCAGTGATGACCCTAAGGAGGCTCAATACATAACCAATTCCATGTTGAAATATAAAGTTCAAAGCCCGTAAGTTGAATAAGGTAAACCTTAATTTGTTCTCATTTATGTTTTTTAGAAACGATAAACTTATCATGAAGGTTAATAAAGCCTCAACCGACACCATGTTAGCTTTGGGCTCCTACTGTCCCAGCTATGTTAGTCCCAATAGTGTAGTCGGTCTTGAAGATGCTAAGAAATTCTTTCCCAATACTTATAAAACTGCTGAACAAGAAGACGCTGAGCTGGCTGCCATTACGGAGGCAGCAGCTAGTAAAAAACGTAAGAAGCGAAAATCTAAGAAGGAGGATGCTGCAGAAGCGGACACAGAAAAAGAACCCGAAATTGATACAACACCTACTTCTAGCGGTGAAGACAGCAGTGATAGCATACCAGCCGATAGTGAGTCCGCAGAGCGAGAGGAAGTAGCTGTTGAAACAGATCAAGCACCAGAATCGGCGAATGCCGCACAGTAAAGGCGGAAAAAGAAACCAGAAATTTTAAGCTAACTATTTAAAAGAAATGTTTATCTGTACGCTTGAAAAACTTAAAAGCTCTTAATGTCACATTTTAATAAATAAAGATATTGCACTTACTGCTCACTATATCGTTCGAAGGCATATTGAAAATGTATGCTCCAACCTATCGGATATAAAATCTCTGGAAATTAAATAGTTTTCTACAATTCACTATAAAGTGAATAGTTGTTTGCTTCGGCGAATTAACTTTAGTCAAATTATATGATTTGCAATATTTACAATACGAAATATGCTAGGTACTGTATTGTTTTGACGCTTTCAAATCATACGTTCTAAATGTAGTAAACTACAAAAACATGTAATTTGTGGTATCTATGAAATCAATATTGACAGACACATTTTTATGAGGGCTATACTAACGTGGTTTGTCCCCATTACAGCCAAATCGTATGACCTAAGGACATAGAAACTAAATATATGCCTTCCATTTCTATGGGGGATATACCACCCTGATTTTCCATACAGTTGATGTGCGATTCAGCTAAAGTATACGCAAAAAGTATTCAAATTCGAATGAAACACGCTAAGGTCATACTTGTCATTTTCATTTTTATGTGAGGATTATATCAGAACATAGATCGATGCAGCCCGCTTTCAATACAGTTCGTCCCTGACAGAACTAACTTATATTTACCAAACGATAACGTCATTCATTTGTATAGGACCTATATCAAAACTTGAAAATTTAGTTTAATTCAAAGTGATTATATTTGGATTGGATGATCCATCAAAATATAGACCAATGTTTATTACTTTCTTTAAAGTACACATTTATGAGGAGCTATATCAAAATATGGATTGACATGGTCCATCGGCAATAAGGTTCGTCCCTAACACAACTAAATCTTACTTGCTTAGATGGTGACCACAATATGTTTGCGTCAATGTTTGAGAAGGATGCAGCGATGTCTGTTTGTTTTCAGCCAAGACAGTATGTTGAAGAGATCATACGTTAGGAGATCGCCCTGTCTAAATCCGCATTTGACGTAAAATGCCACATTAAGATGTTTGTCCATCTTTAATGAAAACTTCTTTTCAGTCAGTGTCATCCTACATTAACGTATCTGTCAGACTCGGTCATGGCATCATACGATTTTTAGCGTATCGAACTGTCAAAGCCAATTTTATAGTTGACGAAGAATTGGCATGTGCCAATCTGTTTTTCTCGGCCCTCCTCTAGGATTTGACGTAGATTTACCAGATTCGAACTCCCAATGAGTTTCAACAATGTCAGATAGAATAAAACCTTTTACATATTGTAATCGACAGAATCTTGAGCGATGGCTAAAAGACTTACACCGCAACAATTGGTATACATTCTTAAATCGGTTTTTTCTAACAACCATGCTCATTACCAGCTAATCGCTACTAGTCTGTTGACAGGCTATTGCAAACACGACTTGTTCATAAGCTGGGAAAATCTATTCTGATCTTTGGGCAACTGGCGTGATTTCTTCAACTGAATGAATAGCTTATATATAGAACATTCTGCATATCCCTAAGCAGATTTCCATCATTGTCCTTACAACAGGAGAACTACATACGACAACCCTTAGCTTTTTCTTATTGGCAGAATTTTCGGGCTTCATCTGTCTCTGCACCTTTATATATAGGTATACTCATTCTTGCTATTCTTCCACAATCATTTTTTCCGCTTAAAAAGTCGTTGTGCCTCTCTTCTCCCTATAAATTCTACTCACAATGCACATTAAAATTAATTGTAGCGTTACAATATATGCAACATTATTTTCCTCAGATATAAAGAAACGTTCTTCTACGTACTAGGTGTTGTCTGATCGATGTCTAATTTCTGAATACCCAAATGCGACCATTTTGACAATTAACAAAAATGTCATGATGAAATTGAACCTCAATGCTCACTCAGGCCATTGTGGGAAAAATCGGAATCCACTTATTGTTCCACAATGTTTCGCTTTTTTCCCGGCGCACTCATTTTTTAAATAATGCATCTTGCTTGTGCATCATTTACTAGATCAAGTCTCGCCCCATCACCCACATTGTTGGTGATTAAAATATTTCGAATTCATGTTTTCATATAAAAAAATCAATAATTTATTTTATTTGTTTATAATTTTTTTATTACTTCGGCCACAAAACTTCATAACATTTCTATGAATTTCTTATAAACAACACTTAAGTCTAAAATTATATAGTAAATATTTTAATAATACATTATATTAAAAGATAAATTGCTAATTTATATTATGTGAAAGTAAGTAATGAATGCATATATAAAAAAGTTATTAAATCTCTTGATCCATCATTAAACAATATATGAAAAATAAATAAATTAATATGAAATATCTAAGTGATAAAGCTACATACATTTGAAATGAACAAAACTAATAATTATTTACATAATATTATCTACCAACGGCAGAAATGATTATTTTTATCAAAGTACATTACACGTAAAAAACCATTTTCATAGCCAACAGCAATAAGGCGTTTGCCGCCATCATTTAGATTACATTTTAAAGTATTTATACGCGTATATGGTACAATGTTTAAAGGAGCTCGCCGTTTTTCGCTAAAATATGTCGTCTTTAGGGAATCTCTTAACTGAAATTAAAATAAAAAGCTTTGATTCGATCATTCGAATTTGACAGTTCATAATACGGACTACTTACTTTAAGCACTGGCTGAAATACCAAGCCATATTTCTTTTTATAGTCAGCATCATACATTATCCATTCGGTTTCAAGCTTTTGTAAATTTTGTCCATTTATATTTGTAGAAGACTTTTTACCTTTAAAACTTTTAGCGCCCACTAATCTCGGTATTGGTTGGCCATCAAGTTGTTTGACATCCATCGATGCGAGTATTCGTCTTTCGCCGAACTTTTTATCTAATGCATGTTCATAATGTATTTCTCTAGTATCCATAAAAAGTAAATCACCATTATCTACGCTCGCTACGCACATATTGTAATAGGGTGTATAGTGAACGCTGGTCACAGCACTGACCACTGTATCTAGTTTTTGCTGATTATACGTAACATTGGATGGATTTATACACTGAATGCAGCGACCATCTAAAAATATAAGAAAAGAAACGAAAGTAAAAATACTATTTTCTTTGGTCACGGATTTTTTTTTTTCATTTGTGTAAAAAATGAATATCACATACATTTTGTCAAGAAAGTACGAAAGTACAAGCCCGCTAAAAAGAGCGCCAAAATTCTTTTTGTTGCTAAGTTCTCCACCTATTCCCGCATCCACTGAAATGGAGTTTGAGTTGTTTACACTGGTCGATTTTATCAGTTCGTATCAACATACTTGATGCGATTTGTACAATAGACAGAAATATCGAACAATATCCTATTTTGTACTGCGCTGAATCTCTGAACAGACGACACATGTGTGTTGGTGGTAAGGTGCGTTTTAAAGCAGCCGAGATATGGTGGAAAATGTGCGTCGCTCTGATCGGCTACCAATGTCTTCAAGTTCAGTTAACATCGATAAAGAGATAGCCGTTGAACTTTCTGTGTCTCACTAATTAATTCGTACCAATTTACACTATTGTTTGAATGTGAAACGCGCTGACGCTCGACAAGTTCCGAAAAAACTTAATTTTCTTCAAAAACTTAATCGCATAAACTTCGCAGAAGACATTCTAGAAAGATCCCACATTCATAAAATGCGTTATAACTGGTGATCAGACATGCAAACTAGTCAAAACAAGCTTCGAAATGACGCCTTTAAAAATTGAATCAACACCGAAAAAAACGTCAAGCTCTATCAAAAATCTTGACAATATTGCCTTTAATTATCATGGCAGTATACACTCGGAATTCTTGGTCAGGCGGTAAACAAAGAATAATATCTGGGCGCTATGCCTGGTTTGAGGGAAAACTAATATATTTTGCACTCACAACAACACATCACCCCACAAGGCTATTATTGTAAGCGAATTTCTGGTCAAATCGAACAACCACCGAAATCTCTGATCCCAGAAACAAACTGTGGAAACTGAAAACTATACCTATAATTCTATTTCGGGTATGCGGAAAGATTAGAAGAACGTAAACTTTATGCATAACATAAACTGATCGTATTATGCATAAAATTTACGTTCTTCTAAGCTTCCTGTAGTCAGTATAGTCAGATATTAAGTATATACATATATATATATTAGCAGAAGCAGAAATAATTGCTTTTTAATTTGTGGTTTGTATAGGAGGTACCACTCCCCATTGTCCAATCCCGCCCATATTTGCAGCAGCACTTAAGATATGTACACCAAACCGATGTACCAAAAGTTGTTCAAATACCGTAAACAGGAGCAGAAATATTGAATATTTAATTTGTGGTTTGTATGGGAGGCACCACGCCCCTTTGTCCAATTGGACCGAATTATAAATCTAAACCATCCCGGGCACCACCCAGACGCATATACAAAAATTTATGCAAAGCGGTCCAGCCGTTTAGGAGGAGTTCAGTGACAACGCCCGTACAGTAGAATTATATATATAAAGATATATATATATATGTATATATACTTATTATACATCTATTTAAATAGATTTAAGATCGTTATAGATACTCAGGAATTTATTGCTGTGTAATACGCATTTTTGGCCTTGAAGGCTCAGTATTACTGTTTTTTGGATAAATAAATAAATAAAATGCTTATAAAATATGAATAAAATATTTATAACAGACCGTTGCATTTATTGTTTTTGAAAATATATAAATTTTCCAGTTCATATATCTTTTTCATCAGAACTTTTCCATCCTTTTTTGAACATTTATTAAAAAACGAAATGCGAGAAATATTATTTTAAAGCTAAGCTACTTCTTTCAACTGATCTGTTTGAAGATCATGTTAACTTAAACTGAAATATAAAGTCAAACAAAATTGGATACAAAATGTTGCATAGACTTTAAATAAGAAATGAAGTAATAAATATGAAATATGAATTTTTGAATAAATTATGACCTTAGTCACAATTCGAGTATGGCATAACGCAAATAAATTTTGATAAATCTTTTCCGAGAATTTATAAATGAATATATTGTTGTTTTGATGATTTAATCGTATAAAATAAAATGGACTAAACTTGACTTCATAAAATACCGTTCGCTGAGATTACCTTGCCTGCTACCTACACTGTTATGATTGCTGACGAGAGGGAGCTTAGATTAAGCACCCACAGATATCAGGCTCGATTCGTTCGAAAATTAAAGATCTCATGATGAAATATACATTTTTGAGTAGTGTACAATAATGGCTAGGCTCACTGAATGTGAAAAGCTCTCAAGCAAGGAAATTTGTTTTCTTAACTAGTTTTTTTAATCAGTTTGCAATCAGATTTGTGTTGTTCTAATTTACTTTACATTTCAGTGGAAAATCGAAACGAAAATACAGATCAAACAGAATTTCCATTTTTAGAATGAGGCGACTATCTGGCATTACAATGAGTTCAGAGCTTTGGAAACCCCTTATAAAAAGGCCAATGATACGTTTGATTCTAGGCATAATACCTATACAACCTTTTGCAGAAGGGTTTATATGAAAGAAATATATTTCTGAAAAGTCTTCAAAACTATTATACTACACAATTTTATCATAATAATTAAAATATTACTGTCACATTTCATTCTGAGTCTTTTTTCCTAAAAGAATAACAATACATTATAGCGAGTAAAGCAGTAAATATGCCATTTTAGGATGACTCCTTTTGTTTTAAATAAACTAATCCACATAAATTTGCGCAAAATATATATATAATTTTTACAATATCCATCCATTACGAAGAATTTAAAGTGGAGTGTATAAGGTTTTAAAAATACCAACAAAATGAGTGTTTACATTGGGAAGCGATTACTCCAGATCTACCTATCTTTCGCCTTCTTTCTTACAAGCTAAAACTCATCAAATGTACTACTTACTGTTCGGTATTGAATCACAAAAGCCACTCAAGAATGGTTCCCACAAAGGACACCAGTCCATGCAACGCATAATATTCCTATTACACTCCTCCTTCAAGGCAATGGGTTCCGTCATATTCCTGATGTCATATACTACCAAACGACGATAGCAGCCAGCAACAGCAAGCCATCTAGGTCCAGTTGTATCATAATGAAGTGCAATGCCTAGAAATATCCATTGAAAATAATTACAATTCTGCATGATAGTACGACTCTCGTAATAACAAGCTTACATTTGATTGCTTTCTCTCCGACATAAAAATAGTTTAAAGGCACATAGCTTACTACATTTTCGATTTCAAAACGATTTAAGTTCTCTTGTGGATCATCTGTAATATCCCATATTCCTATGAAACCGTTTGAATAACCAGCAAAAATGTGATTATGGCCCGAAAACTAAAAATATTAAATATATCAAATCATTTTTTAACAAATTCTGGTTTATTGCAAACTATTATCTTCACAGACCTCAGACCATGCTATTTTTAAACATTGCGGATTTGTTACTATATGTTCAGTTTTATCCTCCTGTAAAATACCCAATCTTAGCTCAAAACTAGGTATTAGAGCTATCAAAGGTATATTTTCACCAGTATCACAGCCTTCTGATATATCAATTGGCAAAGAGTAAACTTTTATGGTAGGCAACACAGATGCCACCGCCACTAAAGCCAAACGATTATCCTTCAAATTATAACCACCGCTGGGCAGAAAGTCGAACTGATGCACCGGACCATCATCAATCGTTATTCCATAATGCAAACGAATTTCCGGTATTTTATTACTACTTTCTGTTTTTGTTATTTTGAAAAGCAACAAAGTAGTTTTGAAATGTTTGGGGTTTAAGAATTTCACAAATTTAAACATGTCTTTACGATATGCCACCAATAGATATTGTTCCTCTACATCTGAAGGTAAAGGCAGCCAAGAACACCACGTTATTGGGGCTCCGATAAAACAGAAAGTCTCATCTGAAAATAAAAAATAAATATATGAAAATTAATATAAAATAATGACAGTTCGTAGAAAATATGTTACTGGCAACTTACTTTGAAAGTTAATGGTATTAAAGCGCTCAATTTGAGACCATTCGATGTCGTTTTCAGGTACACCTATATCGGAGTTTAATTTTGCTTTACTCCTTAAGAAAAATTTCATAGAAATATCCTGAGGTGGCAAATGTTTTGTATACTGTTGTGTTTTTAAAATTGTGTATTGGCTTTTGGAGTTTTCAAACAATATATTTGGAGAATAATTTAGTTTCAAGCTGAAATCGTAAACAACAACGTTTAAGAAATTAAAAAAAAAACTAAAAAATTGCATTTTCTTTAAAAACTTTTAACGATTACTATTTTAACTTACAAATTTTTCCATTTCCGTTTCACAATTTGACTGATATTTAGGGTACGTTTATCGAACACTACAAATACATAACATTTATTGTAATTTAAAATATTGCAATATTCTAAACGTTATGATTGATCAATAGTTACCTTTTTTGCGCAATACAATTTGAGATGTATTTGTATTTGATGATTGCCTTGAAGTAGTAGCAGTAGACTTCCCTTTGGTTTTACTACTATTATTTTTGCTACTTTCCAATGCTTCCAGTTCATCCTCATCGACTTCCTCCGACACACCATCCTCATCATTTGATGACTGTTCTTCATCAGTTTTTATATTACAATCCGAATCATCGGAGAAATCTTTGGCAGGCGAATGGGATTTAATAACATGTTCAATAGCTTTCTGTTTGGTTGCGAAACATAACTCTTTGCAAAATTCACAATAATAACCCGGTTTTTTAGTAAACTTGCACTCAATTATGTGTTGTTCTAATACATCAACCGAATCACTAGAAAATCTACACGATATGAATGGGCAAACAGCCTTGCCATTATTGGAAATATCTGTCGACCATTTTGTGCGCACATCGGAGCCAAGAGGAGGAGTGTATTTGATATGGGACTTGGGATTGAAATCATCATCAACAGTTTTTACAAGTTCAGCACCCAGTGTTTTAAGACGACTTTCCGCTTTCAACGTAGATACTCGTTTTGCTCTGCCCGTTGTACTAAAAACTGGCTCTGCGGTTATTACTACTGGCTTTTCTACTTCTGAACAAAGAAGTTTCATTCTTTCCGGACAGGTGCGAACGTGGATAGGAAGTGATAAAATTGCATAATCTTTGTGGCAATACTCACAAAGAGGCCGTTGAACTTCGGCACCGCAACTTTCAATATGAGACAGCATTCCCAAGCCGGAACGGTATGATTTGTCACACATACGGCAATTTATTACCTTTATTTCCGTATCTCTTAGAAATGATATTATTGAATTCAATACCGCCGCACGATTTTCGATATTCTGTAAAATAATGTAGCGTCAAGGCATTAACTAAACTAAACTAACAGAGCAAATTAAAAATAAATTTATATATCCAAGATTGTTTCAAGAAATCGAAAACTTTGTAAAAAAAAATCATCCTATTTATATAAACAGGCTCCACAACTGTCAATTTGTGAAATCAAACTTTTAAAGCTAAATTATTATGCATAAAGAGAAATTCTATTGAATGAACACTGAGCTACTTTCAGAACTGGAAATGAGTAAAATTTCTGAAATGTTTTACATTTCTGAGGTTTTGAAAAGTTTTTGTTGCAGAATGCATAAATCGGCTTTTCAAAAAAAAAAAAGTTTTAAACAAACATCTTACAATAACGAATCTATCAGAATTTTGTTAACGTACAGTGCTAAAATCTGCACTCTAAACTGTGTGCAACACAATATTCAAAACTTTTGCAACCGAACCAAAGCCGTGGATCAAAGGCGGCCCAAAACACAGAATCAAAGCAACACAAGATTTCACCTTGGTTGAAGCTTTGTTCATACATAAGATTTTAGAAGCATTAATTTTATCCTTCTTGTATAGCCATGTCAGCGTTGAACATTACAATCAATCTCACTGCAAATGACCTCACTCGGGGTAGACCACTTAAACGTCCTATTGTTGTGGCCCTATTTTTCTTCCCAAATGATTAGAAAGTCTGGCTATTTAATTATCTTCATTGAAAGCAAGCATTGATCGAATTCAATATATTTACACGAAAGAATATGAATCACTTCAATGAATCAATCACTTCTTCTACACTGCCGCTCACTTGAATAGCGCCACCTAATCACTTAACAATAGTGACTACTATTTAAAGTACACTTCACATAACGGCTCAGTTTTTACTTATTTGTTTCTCCTACTTCCACACATCACCTACAAAAAATGTCAATCCATAGAAGTGTCCAGTTATTTTAATTCGATCTTTTTTTTAAATGAGTGAAAAATGTGTTCTTCTTTTTTGGTCCATTTGAATAGCACCCCTCACTGATTAACTGATTACCACAGTTTAAGTCTGAAAGTCATTTGCAGATTATCATAAATCAGATCGGATTACAGTAATTATGTATAATTAAATATAAAACAATCGATTTTAAGTAAAATGGGCCGAGCAAAACTCTTGAGTGCCGAGGAAAGATCCAAAATTAAAACTTACAAGAAGTGTGGTCTTTCTATTCGTAGAATAACCAGAAAAACTAATAGAAGCCCAAAGTTATATCGACATACATACATATTTACGTGACACCGAAGGCTATGGAAATAATATGACAGCCGCTGACAAGAGGGCTATTCTAAGGTATGTCTCAAATTCACACGATTCTGCTGCCAAAATCAAAAGGAACCTCCGCTAGACAATCTCCGTAAGGAACGTCGCCTTAATTTTTGTCGTACGACTGTGACATGGAGTAGAGAGTGAAATAGAATTATATTTTCCGACGAAAAAAAAAAATTAATTTAGAGGGTCCTGATGGATACAATTACTACTTCCACGATCTTCGAAAAGAGGAACACCTACTCAATCGATTACACAGCCGGGAAGGCGGAGTTATGGTATGGGGTGCGATCTCTTATTATGGCACAATAGAGCTCCAGTTTCTCTGCAAAAATGAATGCAACTTTATACAAAACCATGCTGGAGAAAACTTTATTGAAGTTTAAAACGTTTTCGGAGACTTGAAATGGAAATTCCAGCATGACAACGCGCCAATCGACACAACAAGAGTCGTCAAATCATGTAGACTTAAACATTATTGAAAATGTCTGGTGATGGCTAGTACGCAAGGTATGAACCAGGCAAGCAATATTCAAGCAAAAGTGAACTCATTAATGGAATTAAACAGGCCTGGTCGTGCATTTCGCTGGACCTAATCAAAAAACTGTATGATTCTTTACCGAACAGAATA
This sequence comes from Philornis downsi, assembly GCA_019455685.1. Taxonomy (NCBI): domain Eukaryota; kingdom Metazoa; phylum Arthropoda; class Insecta; order Diptera; family Muscidae; genus Philornis; species Philornis downsi. The sequence goes on along the minus strand of JAHXMU010000136.1, from coordinate 7,038,802 downwards.
TATGAATGTATTCTCAACCAGGGCGGAAGCACCCACTACAAAATTTTACTTAAAATACTTATTTTTAAATTAGATGTAAGCAAACAATAATTCCTTCAATTTAGAATTAATGTTTTCGTGTATAACCTAATTTTTGTAAGGGGTGGCTATTCAAATGAAGCAAAAAACTGAAATTGAAATTCTGACTTTTTTGTGTTTAATGTTTTAGTACTTAATTAATTAAAATGAAAGAAAATTTATGTTATAGGATTACAGCAAATACGTGAAATATGATTTGAAAAAGCACAACCAGTCCGTTATAATTATTATTTTGGAAAAAAATCGAGCTTAGATAAATATTTTAAGGGTATTTATATAATAGATATTTTATAATAGATATTCCTGGAGAAATATTTATGTATGTCTATAGAGTTTGTCTCCACTTACCAATTTTTCTTCGCCCTGCTTCCAACCAATGCCATAATGAGTCGCCAAATGCAAGTGCCATTTGCTTTGAGTTGTTTTTGCCATACAAAGGCCACATTGGATGCTACCGTTTCCTGGTTTAGCTTCTACGAGCGATTCATCCGTTTCAAGTTGTTCGCGTTTCCTTATAAGCAATAAACGGGGATTAAATCGGGCAGTCTGGGAAGATCCAACACTTTGTCGACCTCTTCGTTTAGCGGTTGTTATTTCGGTACTTGTGCCAACTGTTGGCGATGTTATATCTCCGCTCAGCGCGGAATTGCCCGGTGTTACGGCATTTGGAGTGATGACGCCGGTGGCGAATTTAATTTCTTCTAATGTTTTGCCCGTATTAATTTGTTCTGGATTTTTTATAAGTAATAATGGATGATTGCAGCGTTTTTCCGAAGGTGTCTCCGATTTCTGACGACCCCTAAGTTTAAGACTTCCAGAAGCTGGGGAAGTTGTTTTCGGTGTTTCAATGTTTGCCTCCCGATTTAACTCAACATTTTGTGATTTTCTCGGCCGTCCTCTACGTTTGGTGCTCATATTGGTTGTTGAAACCTCGATTGTAGGCTTTATTGTGGGACTCTTGGTGTCTTCACATACCTGTGGAATGTTTAGTGCAGCAACTTTCGAATCTTTCTTTGGCATATCAGTCTTTGATTTTCGTGGAGTATTTGCAGAAGTTTTATCTATAATGTCTTTACCAACTCTTCTATTACGTTTAATCGCCTTCCCCGGGACTTCTTCTTCATTTTTATCTTGTATTACTTGTTTTTCAACATTTGGCATATTTAATTTTGTTCTTGACTCTACTTTCGGTATGCGTTTTGATGTCTGTTGTTTGTCGGTATCTTGATCTTCTTTAGCTTTTTCTTCAGTAGATGGACACAATATTTCTGAGGACTTTTCAGAAATGTTCTTTACATTTTCTGCTGTTAACTTCTTTGCTTCTTGGTCGATATTAAATTTAGCTTTCTTGACAACCGTTAAATTTTCCGTTGTCAGTGCCTCCCCAGAATTTTGGATTTCGGTAGATTTTACGAGTTGTGGCTCTCTTAAATTTACAGAACAGTTGAAAGGTACGTTTTGAACATTTTCTATATCTTCAGTCTCCTCAAAATCATCCGATAATAAACGTCGCGCTCTCTTTAAACGTCTAACACTGGTAGAAATTGGGGCATCGGAATCAGTTTCTGACGTTCTTTCTCTTCGATCCATCGGCGTTGGTTCCACAAAAGTGTGTGATGTTGCCTCATTATCCTTTACAATATTCATCGTATCTTTACTTGTCTTACTATTATCAATCACAGATTTTAAACAATGTTCAGTCTTCTTCGATGGAGCTACCATCTCCTCGTCTTCATCATCAACAGGTGAGGTATCATCAGTAACATCTGTCTCTTCTTGGAACTTCATTGACAAATCCCAACGTTTTTTTAAAGGTATACCGCCGCGTATTACGGTTTGCTTTTTGTTAATGCCATGCCGTAACCGTTTTGGTGATCCGTCTTTTGTGGACGTTGGTGAGATGGCCTTCCCAGTGGTCAACCAATTTTTCAATGTGCCACCTTTTGTTGTTGTGGAATTTTGGGGGCCTTTTTCATCTTCTGAACTTTCCTCCCCATGGAGCTTTCGGCTTCTAGAAAATCCCATAGAGTTGTCTTCGAATCCCAAAAAATTATCAGCGGCTTCGCAGAAGCCATTCATAGTACCGAAATCGTGGCCATCCTCCGAGTCTGTATCTGATGGGATCTGAGACTTTTTGTTATGATCCACAGTTTTTCGTAACCTTTTTCGCGAGTGTAATGTTTTGAAACCTTGTGAATAGTTATCTTGGCAAGAGCTCACCAATTTGGTGGGAGATTTCGAATCTAAACAATTCTCGCTTTCAATCGTATGATTTAGTTGTTCATTGTTCATTTCATCGGATGTCAATGATTTCATCATGGGGTCGTTTACATTTTTTACGCCTTCGGTGTCCGTAGCTGTGGAATTCATTTCTTTTAGAATGCAAAGAGTTTCGGTTTCTAACATTTTAGTTTCGCCAAGTGGTAGTTGAATCATATTTTTCTCTTCATTACATTCAGTTAAAAAGGGTTTTCGCCTTTTTGGCTCATTTAAATCTTTCTGATCCGTCGGTTTTAAACCGGCACTGCACTTTTGTCGTTTATTGGGTGTTCTATTGGGCGAATCTTTAGCTTTGTCTTTACTCTGCTTGTTGTCATCATCCACCAAACCCACCCTGGTAAATCTTCTGCTTCTTTTAGGTGAGATAAAATTCGTCTCTTTACTTTCCCCGGTAACTGCATTGTCATTTGGATTATTTTCAGTTTTAGATTCGCTTTCCGCTTTACTACCAGCCGTTTCGAATTCTGATGCGATGATCAATTTCTGGGTTATTGCGTTATTGTTTGATTTATCATCGGATTCCGACTTTGAAATGTGCTCGGTCTGAGGCAAATCTTCTTTTACATGTGACACTGCCTCACTCTCTTGTATATCATGTACCAAACTATTTGTTTCCTTATATTCATCCACCTTCTTTTCCCTGTCTTGATGACCAGTAGATTCTTTTCCGGTTTCTTCTACATCCCCGTCATTTCCCTTAATTTTACTTAGAAGATTTTTGATACCTATGATTCGCTCAGATTTCTTGGGAGTCGTTTCGAGACACTTTCTTTTAAATGGAATTTGTGGAGGAGTTAACCGCGCTTCAGGAGATGAATATTTAACTATATCCGCCAAAGAAACAGTAGCTGGTTTTCTATTGCTATCATTAGCAGTTGACTCTTTAAGAGTATCATTTGATTTGACCACGTTTGACACGCTTTCAATTATATTTGGCGAGTTAATCAAATGGGAAATGCTGAATGAGGACGAATCTACGATTTCCTTTCGTTGCTGTTGAGTCAAATCATTACTTTGTGCGGCAGCTGTCACCCCCGATATCTGTTCGTGTTCGTTTTTACTCTGTGACATATTCAAAAATTGTTGTGATGCCGGGGAATAGCTATGACCTGGACTAGAATGAATGTTATCCTTCCCATCTGCCGTAGATGTGACTGTTACCTTAAGTATCTGTTCGTCTTTATGTTTATTTTCTTGTGGCTCATTCGGAGTTAGGCTAGTAGATGGAAAATTTTCGAAACCCAATGTATTGGACGTTGAAGCTGAAGTAAACATTCCTGGTGAAGTGCCTGTTTCACAAATCGTTGAATTAGATGAATTCTTCAAATCCGTATGAAGTTGTTCATTGTTTGTCTTAAAATTCGTATCCAATGGGCTCTCTTCAGGAACAGCACCTACGTCATTTACTGTACCTGCATCTAAATTAGGTATTTTAAGAGTTCTTTCGTTGTTATCTATTGTTAGAGTGGAATTTTCATTTCCTTCATTTGCAGAGTCTGGAATCTTTTTCTCTATGTCATTTTCTTTCATCGTACTATGCCCTTGTAAGTTATCGTGTTTACTAGAACCAGTAGTATTCACATCCTCTTCTACATCGGGGGTACTAGCAAGAGTTTTCATACAACTTCCATTTGATTCGTTGTTTGTATTATGGTCTTCTTTGGGAATTTCCGCAATTTGTAAGTTCCCAGTTTGGGTTTCATTATCTAATACCAGTTGCATTTCAGCCGAATTTATTTCCTTATCATTCGGTTGGGTGGCTTCCAAACTACTAACTGAGGAGCTAGCCTGGTCTGTTGATTTATGGTTAGAATTATCACTCTGCTGCTGCGTTAACGTTTCCACAATTTTTGCACTGGTATCGTTAGTTTTGGTCGCTGAATTTTCAGTTTGTTTGCGTGCTGCTGCGCTGGGCTTATTGCGTTGCACCAAATTTATTTTCCCTTTCTTGAAACGCGATATACGTTTTGAAGGAGGCGGTGCTGCTGGGTTTGATCCTGATGCATTCATATTAGGTGCGACAGGCAACTTGTCTTTATTCTCAGCTGGAGTTATAGGCTTTAATATTGATTTTAAGTTGCTGCAGCTTTCGGACGCTTCCAGATCTACAATTTTTGGTTCAATTTGAGTTTCAAATGGTACTAATGGTGTTTCCGTCGTGGGGGCTATGTCACAATTCGTGTCCTCCAGTTTCTCTTCTGCAATGGCTGTAACATTTTGTTTAACTTCTTCTTTATTTGACATATCTTGTTTGGTTTGGTTGATATTTTCACCTTCTAACAATTTTATGTGTTCATGATCCAGTATTATAGAACTGGGCTGGCTGATGGCATTATCCTCCTCATTTGAAGTTTTTGTGCCAGCGAAAGTTGATTGCGTAGATAAAGTTGCCTCATTTGTTGGCAACTTTATGATCTGATTGTGATCTTGTACATTCTTTTCTATGATTGTTGTTGTATCTGATTGCAACTTTGTATTCTGACTGTTGCCCTGTAAATTCTTTCCTATGTTAGCTGATGTCCACTTATTTGTTTTATCTGATGCTGGTATAGCCTCGTTTGATGTTTTCTTTATATGCTTTAAATCTGGCAAATCCTTTTCGAACTCATCCTTTGTTTCATTCGCATTCCGTGCACTCTCGACGTTGGTTGCTGCTGCTGACACCACTGTATCTTTTAGGGCCATTTCCTTATACTTTGGTGATGGGTTTAATATATCTCCACAAGTGTTGCTGTTAGTTTCCGTATCTGACACACATTTTAAAATGTTTTCAGATAATTTGCTAGAATATTCAGTTTCTGCAAACATTTTTGGGGATTTGCTTCGTTCCAAAGCCTCTCTCGAAGTTCTAACATTCGTGGCATTTGGCACTTCGTTTGGAATTGTAACTACTTTCTTGGTTGGTCGGTGATCCAAGGATTTTCGCAACAAATGATCCCGACCTCTCGAACTTTCTATAATAATTGTATCCACAGTAGTTGGAATTGCATCATCATTTTGCGCAATGATGCTCTGCTTCATGGCTGCCGCGATTTGTGCCTGCCTGATTGAAGCCTTCGGTATAGTTGCAAAACCCGGAGCTTTGCTATACAATATATCATGGACCAGATGTGCTGGTACATTCATTGGTACAGATTGTGTTTCAATAACATTCCCTTTTTCACTTCCGGACACTATTTTATGAGTCCCTGATTGGGTTGAAACATTTTCTTGGTCCACTGGCCTGTCCTGCTGAGATGTTGATGACGAGACTTTCGTTTTACGTGGTGAAAACGAGCGCATGCGTGGCGGAGAGAAATTTATAGAGCAAGAAGCGTTTAAATTTAACTCATCAGGGGTTAATTCGAGTTGTGTGGCTTCAGTTGCCGCATTACTACAGGCAAACGTTGCCAAAAAGTCCACAGCAGAAAAACTGTCCTCAGTTGCAGGTTCATCTAGAATCTCTACGGCAGGTTTGCGATTCTTCTTTGAAAATTCATACGTCTCTTCCTTCTTTACATCTTGTATATTATGATCTTTACTAGAGGAGCTTGCGGGTTTATCAAGATTATTAGCTTTTCTTACAAGAGTGTCGGACGTATTCAATTCTTCCTTGGCCGTAAACTTGCCTGTAATTTTCTTAAATGCGGAATTTGTATGACCATATTTTAGAATTTGTTGTGCAACCGGTTTATTAGGTACATGCTTAACATCAGCTTGAGGCAATATGTACAATTTTCCGCCTTTTCTAGACGCGATTTCTGGTATAACGATGTCATTACCGGTAAGTTGTCTACTGCTTGGGCATTGAACAATTGGTTTAAAAGCTTGAGGTCTTATAGGAGTGATATTTGTCACTCTTTTGTTCGAATTTTTGTCTCGCGCTGTTTGCTCGGCAATTTTCTTGGCTAAGTCTGCAATTTTCTCTGGTGGCAATTTTAATTTCTGTGCATTAACGATGAACTTTTTATTTTGTTTCGAAGAAATCATGATCAATCTTTGAGTCTCTTTCCCGTTGACCAAATCCGTTCCTTTTATGCAATCTTCATCGTTATTTGTCTTCAACTTTGTAGCCTTCTCGTCAACAGCTGTAGGAATGCTTCTATCGTCTGTAAATTCGGAGGAACAAATAAGCGTTGGTGAAAAGTCGTCCGGTTTTTCTTGTTTTATCACGACTTCAGGTATTGGCTTATGAGGTCTCGCAAATCGCTGGGGAGAATCAAACTTGGATAAGCGTAATGCTGTTAGGTCAATCATTTCGTCTTGTGACAAAACTTTGTTCTCCAAAACAATCAATGAATTCGGCGCCACATTACTGTTAGAAGTCGCAGTGACATCGCATGGCGACGCAATGCTGTAAGCACCATGAGCCGCGGACGGATTAATCTGTAGACTTGCTGCTGTCGCAGTTAAATATTGTGGATTCTGATAACAGGTGGATGGTACACCTGTATATGCCAGGTGTTGTTGGGTTTGTGGTATCAATGTGAAATAACTGGAATCTGAAATCATTGGATAAGGCTTCTTAAATGTGTCTATGGTGGGCAACGGAGTCTCCAAGGGCACATTTGACGTAGGGAATGGTGTCTTTAAAGGTGAGACATCCGGTATAACTATTCTTTGCTTTGCAATTGTTACATGTTTATTTGGAGGCGGAGTGCTGTGAGCCACTTTAATACAAGATTTCGGTAGACCTGCAAAACCTGTTACTTTATTAGATAATGCGTCATGGACAAATACCGTTGTCACGTTTGTAGTCGTTCCTGTAGTTGAGATGCTGCCAGTTCCAGTTCCAGTTTGTAGTACACCCATCGGTCTTTCTTCAAACTGAAAATCTAGTTTCCTTGCAATATCTTGCGGAGATTTTTTTGATGTTACTGGTTTTGTTGGCAATTTATGTGGGGGCGTTTTTTCAACATATTCCGATGTTGGTAGCCCAACATCCGCGGAGGTCGAATGAGATGTTTTTGGAACTGCCTTGACTGAAACTAATGATGTTACATCTTTATGAATAGCGTACGTTTTACCACCAGCTTTACAATATATTGTGCCCGGAAGAGCATCTTGTTTTGGGTCAGCATCAATAGCTCTCATTTTATTTGGTTCTTTGTTATTAGCTGTCGATGGCGAATTCCTAATAGTCCTGTCTTCAAGCGGTGGCATTAAATGTTTCACTCTATCTCCCATTGTTGGCAATTTCCCACTGCTCGGCACATTTGCCGTTGATTTTAGACGCTCCTGTGGACTTAATGTTGGCGAGGAGGGTGGTTTTAGATGTATGTGTAATTTCTTGCCATCTTTGCTGATAGGTGAGACTTGTTTTTGCTTTTGTAAAAGTTTCTTATGCAACAGACCTTTAACATGTTTCATGCGCTGCTCAGGCGTTAAGTCGCTCAAAACATTCCCTTCACCCTCATTGCATACTTCCGGAGCAGTTATTGTTATTTTGGGTGGTATAATAGGTCTATTTGGAAAAGATTTCGTAGCTATAAGGAAAGAAAAATAAAATGTTGTTAAATATTAGAAAGAAAAAAGAAATTAAAATTAAATTAGCGCGTTGCGACCCTGTCAGGAGTTGAACCTGGTCACCTTCACTCTATCCCACACAAACAGACACCTTAACACATTCGGCCAAACAGCGACGAAACTATTTTTGCTAAATGTTCCTGATAAGAACAGGGTTAATTTTTATAAATAAAGTGAAAACCGTTCTCCAAAATAACATTTCTTCAATACTATTTCGTAGCTACTTTTTGACTTAGGTATTTCGCAGATTCACAAGTTCGTGTTACTACTACAACAACGAAGGGGGGATATATATGTTGTGTTACGGAGAAGTACAAGCACAACACACACACACGCGCAGTTTCCCGCAGCGGATTCGAACCCATGTCTCCAAAAGTTTGAGCGGTGTGTATACCACACCTCTTAAACACCTAAGCCATTTTACACCAACGACCGGATGCATCAAAACAGTCATATTCATATATAACGAGATTATTTTGCTATTTTTCTTGGATCAAATTGCTATTGCCATGGATAAATTTTATTAATAAAACGTTTAGTACTAACAACTAGGATCTTTTTGTCCAAATATGTACTTCGCATATTCAAATTAATATTTAATACCAATTTTTGTCGAATTGACCAGCGAATCTATATGATATGAATCAAATGAATGAATATTCTCCCTACAGTTTTCGTCTGTATGTCAAAGAATTTTTCTCCTTGAACAGGTGGTTGAACAATAATTTTGAAAAGAAGTTTTATGAAGAGTGTAGGAAATAGTGTTGGTTTTCTAGATTCCATTCTCATAATGTAATAAGGAATCTATCTACATATTTCACTTCAACTCACGAATTGTAATACTATCAATATATAGATCATAAGAAGGCATTGGCCGATTAATAAATAATATATGGGATATGAAAAAAATAAATCTCTGAGAGAAACGTCAAAAAAGACGAAATTAAAAAATAAACCAAAAAAAAAACGAAAAAAAAAACAAAAACCAACAAACTTTAAACCAACAATTACAGAAATGTCAATCGAAATTTTGAAAAAAGTGTCCTTTTGAAATGCGCCAATAGGAAAACAAATACAAAATAAACCTATAAAACGTTTAAAAAATGGATAAATGGGAGAAACACTCAGTAGCCTCTCCTAATACATATTGAGAATTTTTTTTCTTTAGCAAGCCAAAAAAAAAAAAAATCATCAACGTATCGTACAAATTAAAAATAACTTAGCTTATTTAAAATAATTATTCATTAATATCCTGTTTCCACCAAACGTTTAAAACGATACACAAACGAATCGTCTGCGAAAAAATACATTGGGGATAAGGTTTTTATGAAATGTATGAGTCTTCGTAAACTAGCCAAGTTTTCCATTATACATTTTTTCAACAGTCTCATGGTGACACTACTCAATAAAAATAAGAATTATTCAAAACAAAAATCTAAAAAAAAGCGAATTTTCATGATTAGTTCAGTAAATAACTTACAATGTAGTACCAATAACACATTGAATGCAATAAATAATGGGTTACATAAAATTAAAAATAAGAATTATTCAAAACAAAAATCTATCCGGATTATACAAGCGAATTTTCATGATTAGTTCAGTAAATAACTTACAATGTAGTACCAATAACACATTGAATGCAATAAATAATGAGTTACATAAAATTAACCTTTATATTAATTTTAGCGAAACTAAAGCTATGTGCCCTTGTTTCAATCTTTTCAGAATTTTGACATCAACATTAATGGAAACAGTATTGAGTTTATAGATGAAATGAAGTGCCTCGGCATAACACTTGATAAACGACTTGATTTTCGAGCTCATATTGATTCTATATTTCCAAGGATAATTTTTACTCTGCGAAAGTTGTACAATATGAATGTATTGCTTCCAATTCATATTAAAGAGGTTAGCTCATGCCTTGCTGATGTCTCAAATTAATTATGGTATTGAAGTTTTTTCGGGAACAACTCTTGGTTGCCTTAGGAAAATTGAGAGGATTTTTAATATGGTAGTAAGGTATGTGTATAGTTTGAGGCGCTATGATCATACATCACAATATGCTATACGGGTTTGGCGTGTTATATATTGGTAATATCTGGTTCACCACATTTACTGCAAGGTAAAATCAAGTTCACTAAATCAACAAGAAATCCACAACATGTAATTTCTCTTATACCAGACTCTTTTATATTCTTAAAATCATTTACGTGCGAGTTTGCAGAGCTTGGAGTCGGCCCCCTCTGCATCTACGATTTTGATTTTATTCAAATCAAGTTTTCCAATACAAATATATTAGATTTGCATTAAGCGAACTTCAGTAGCCTCTTTTACACTACGAACTCATTATCGACACTTTTTTTTCTTTTCTGTCTACTTTATAATTGTATTTGGAATGAAATGAAATGAACACGAAAATTAGTTATTCATTTGCTGGACGAACAAATTGTGTAATTCGTTTTAAGGAAACAGCATGAACGAAAAATAAAAAATAAAAACTGCAAAGTAAAAGTAAAAAATTTAAATTATAAAACGAAAATATTCATATTGATATATTTTTTTAATCAAATAATGTCCGTTTATTGTGTGCATATTGATAGCTTTACAAATTATGAGTTAAAAAAATGTCTAACGAAATCTTGGCATACATTTTTCTAATATACTTGCTAATTGATAATACTGAGTTTCGAAAAGTTAATCTGAAGTAGAGGAAACAACAACAAAAAAATAAAAAATATGGAAAAATAATAGCATTAAAATACATCTGCACTGAGGTAAATTTCTGCGCAGTACATGAAATGGGGTAACAAAATAGTAAAAGCCAAAACATATTTTATGTTAACCGGTAAAATAACATTAAGATTATAAAGTTTTCTCCTAGCGAAATTTATTTTTGAACGTATTCGATCGAGTAATGTGATTGTCGAATTTCAATTTATAATCAATTCGAAAACCAAGCCAACAAAATGAACACGTGGAACTGGCACCTGTATTTTGAACAACAATGATACGATCAACCATTCTTTGTTCACGCCCAGGTTGGAAAATGTAACATTTTGTTTTGGCAATGTTAATAGTTGTATTATTCCATGCGGTCTATAGACAAATTCGAACTGTATCGCTATCAAGTCTAGAAATAGAATCGTTAATAAAACATGTATTACTAGACATGAACAGTTCAAAGATAATATATATGCCGGCTTATAGTTATTAATTTACATTATTAAATTCAAATAGCCGACTCGTGTTCGATGGAGAATCTCTCAACTCATCTCCTTCCTTATATAGCGTTATTTTAGATGTTTTTTTTTTTTTTGAAGGTTTTTTAAGATTTGTTTAGCAATCCTCTAAAATATCGTGCTAACTATACAAAATCTCTTGCAACACTAATTTTTGATGTAAATCTGAAAAAAAATATTCACTCATAATTCGATTCTGTTTATTATTATTATTTTGTGTGCAAAATCTGTATTAAAGATTTATTGTTAGGGAATTTTTTATTGTGTCACTATAACTCGCAAATTGCAGGGCTACCAATATGTAATCTAACATTAGGAAAGAATGAATGAATAAAATCGGATTTAAACATAATTTTCTTGTTTTTTAAACAACGGGCAACATCAGAAAGAACATGTTGAAAGAGAGACCTTGAAAATAATAGTTGCATTCAAAAAAAGTGGGAAAAAAGGAAATGTTTAAAAATACAAACATATGTATGTATTTAATATTTTTTTTAAGTTTTATACACATACATATCAGACTAATGTTTGTCCGATTATGCGATGGAGTCACTGTATGTAAGTATAAGTAGTAAATAAATGTAAAATTTTAAGATTTCCTTCAATTCAGTTCTTAAACACCGGGAGCTACATTCAAATTTAGGTTCTCTGTCTGATAAATCAGAGATTCAGGATGATAGTCGCTTTTTAACAAATTTAATTTTCAACAGTTTTAGTATATTCACAAATCACATTAATTCACTTTTTTGTTTCCATTTGTTTGGGATTTCACATATTGCTATGTATCCGACTACGACAGAGAGCGTCTTGATTTTAAATCCCACTAAGACGATTAATAAACAGATATTATTTTTTTCAGATCTAAATGTTTACTAACATATCTAAGCTTATATTAAGGGTTGCTTGCTGTGATTCAACTATATTTTTTAACAATATTTTTTAATATTTCATTTTCACTGTTTTCATTTATTTTGTTCATTAATGTTAACGTTATAAAAAATTAGTAATGTTAACTATACATGGCCACATGCTCGTTTATTTACAAATAAAATAAAATAAAAAAAAAATTAAAATGAAAAAACTATTGTTAAAAAAATATAGTTGAATCACAGCAACCCTTACTAAAAGATATTAAAAAAATTTAGATCTGAAAAAAATAACTATGTACATATGTCTTTTTATCGTCGTTAGTGGGATTTGAACTCAAGACGCTCTGTACCGTAGTCGGATACATAGCAATATGTTACTGAAATTTTTTTATATATATATTTTTTTTTTTTTTTTTTTTTTTGAGAAATAACTCATACCTCCAATGTACTCGCAGCAAATACAGTTAATTTATGCACTCAGAAATGCATGTTTATAAACATTATGCTTGCCTAAAACTACCAAGACAAATAGTTTTACAAAAAATTTAAATTCGAAATTGATTTGTAACTAGAACATTTTACAGTTGCAGTTTCAATATCGGAAGAAATAGTGGCATTATTTTTCTTCCAAATATGCTGTTGTGCTTTTATATTGAATAAAATGCGTTTAGTTAAATTAATACTAACTTAATATTTATTTCAGAGGTGAACGTGTGAACTCGTTGGTTTAGAAGAACTTACTGTAAAGTAAAAGAATTCAAAATGAGACGTCCAGCGTCGCATGTCATGGTGATGCCAGATTAGCATGGTAATAAATTGCATTAAGGTGTTGCCCCCTAACATGCATTTATTTTTCGCTGCTCTTATCCCCTTTTCAATGGACTTAGTCTGTAAGTTGGTTCATCCAGAGATTTTCTTCATTATTATAACGTGAGTGTGTTGTCATGTCAATATTAGTTTTAACAAAAAGATAATTCAGATTTGTTCCGTTTGAAAATAAAGTAGAAATTCAGAATCTCATTAATTACAAAATTTCTTAATATAAAATTATATAAATTTGTTAGAAAAAAAATTATGTTAGGTCTCTCTAAAATAGAGCTATACTCAAATTGGGCCATTATTAAACATTATTTTTACAACATATTCAATATTAGAGATTTGATGAACTAGTGCAAATTATATTATATATGATTATCCATTTTTCGTTTTTAACTAAAATAAAATAGTAACAAATGGATAAAAATGTGTAACCCTATATTATTACAGGGCAAAATTACAAACTTACTCTGTCTGCAAGTAACTATATGTTTTTTATAATTGACCTAAATAATGATGTGTTGTTCCGGGATTGTTGCCTTGCTCTTTTCCTTCTTTAAATTGCATAAAAGGGCTCAGAACAGTGAAATTCGATCATTTATGGCCTATTGATAAAAATTTCTTTTAAGTTTCATGAGCTAAATTGAAAAATAGAGGCGAAATTATCAACTTATCCAAAACTCGAGCTACTCTAGTCTGAAATAATCTATCTAGAAGAAGTGTCAACATAGGAAATTCTAGTTGGGGACTATTTTATTTTATTGAAGTTAAAGAAATAAGACAGCGAAGCTTTAAATTTCAAGATGACGAAATTTTCGCAAAATAAAATTGACATTTGATATGATAAAGTTAAAATGATCTATCTTTTTACCTAAATAACAATCTGTTAACAAGCTAATCTGTTGGTAAATGAATTAACTAATTTAGATTGATTTGCTTTTAAATTAATGTACTAAGTTCTTAACTTAATGTTTTATTAACATATTAATTTGTCAGATTAAATATTAATAAATTAATACATTTACCTATTTGATTTAGAGTGTTGACTTCATTTCATTTCACTATTTTATTTCAATTAAACATAAAAAAGTTTATATTATAATGAATTATTTCCTTCAAAATTCATACATATAAATAAACAACAATTATTGTGGAGTAATAGTAAGTAAAAGCTAATGAATTAATTTAATTAAATTAAATGTATCAATTGTACAATATTAAGGAAATAAACAAATATTTTTCAATTGAATAGAAATACTACTCGCAAAGGATTACTTAGCATCAAATTAGCAGTCACACATTTTCAAATTTAAAGCAAAAGAGGTTCAGAAATCAAATAATTAATTAAGTTATTAATCTACTAATTTATTAATTTGCTGGCTCACAAATTTGTTAGTTTTCTAGTTAGCTAATTCATTAACTCATTATTATACTAATTTATTAATTTTCTTATCTGATAGCTTATTAATTTACAAATTTATTAATTTTATATGTTATCAGTTTATTACCTTTAATTCGTTAGTTTATTGATCCACTACTGCCTTAATTTACTACTTTATTAGCACGCGAACTTATTAGTTAACAAATGTATTTTTTTACTTACCAATTTATTACTCTATTAATGTATTAAATTACTTATTTTATTAATTTTTTAATCCACTAAAAATAAAACAATTAATTACTATATTTACTTATTAGTTTATTTACTTATTATTATAATATCGGATATACGTAATAAAAATGTAATATGTGGTTTTATTACATTACGGACTGTATGAACACAACTTTAGTTAAAGCCGTCTTACAAATATTCTTAAAAATTTGACATAAGTCCGGTGTAGGTCAATTCCTGATATTGAATCTTATATCAGTCAAAAGACTTTTACAATCCCTTTTTAATAGCAGTAATAATTACACTTTATGAAGAAAATAGAAAACTTTTATCAATGTCGGCGTCTAATAAAAAAAAAGAGGGCGTGAGGGGCAAAACCGAAGCCATATTTGAGCTTAGCAAAGGTCAAAGATCAAGCCTGAAAATGTTTATCAATATTTAGAATGTGATGATAAACCGATCTAATGCCGAGAACCCTATTAAATTCAATATTGTACAAGAAATGGCCCTTCGAAAAAAATTTTTGAGTATGTAATCAGTACCGACATAATTAATGTCGCGCCGAATTGACTTGGTTCGTAATATAGTAAATAAGACTAGAAAAATTAATATATCGAGATGACTAGAACAAATGGCAGCTTGCGGTTTTAGCATCAAATTGTAGACTTCATCGATATAAGTTATTTTTACCGGCGGCGAGCTAAGCCATAAGAAAAAAAACAATGGCGTATAGGGCAATCGTCCGATTGCTTCATCCTACAACATAAGACCATATAAATAGCACGTTGGTTCTCGCTTTGAGAAGACATATATACACAAAGGTAAAATATTGCATATAAATTTTAGCTTCCCAAATCCCCACAATGGATTCTGCTTTTAGTGCGTTATCTTCGACGAATTGTGGTCTGGGTTTTCTTCTACTAAGTCTTATGCTCCAAGATGTATCATTGACATTTTTCTAAATAATTTTTCCACCAATTCCTTACCATATTTTGCATTTATTCAACACGGCCACTCGTTTCCAGTTCAGTGGAAGTTGGCTAAGATAATCCCAATTAAGAAGAAAAATGACTCCAGTGGTTTCGAAAATTTGAAATCAATTTCTGTAGTTCCCATTTTGTCAAAGATTTTGAAGCACATTTTAAAGTGGCAGCTATTACGTTTCGTGGAAAGTGAATCGTTGCTGAATGCCTGTCAATGTAGATTTCGAAATTATAGAAGTACCCTGGACTGCTTGTCGGTCTTACTAACACCGTAAAGAAAGATTTGTATGATCAAAAGATTTGTTTATTATTGTCCTTGGATTTAGAAAATGTATTTTATCGTATTGACTATGGCGCTTTCTTAGTTAAATTATACCTCAATTTTAATTTCGACGTTAAAATTTAATCCCATACCTACATGACAGGAGTCAATATATTGTTGTCACTAGTTCGCCGTTTTCTGTTTTACTTGTCCAAAGTCGTATTTTTCACTTGGTCCAATACTTTTTATTTTGTATTGAATGACCTGTTTAGTAGCCTTCCCTACTCGTTTACAAATTATGTATATGTACAATTGTTCGTGGATGATGCAAAATAAATTCTCAATCATCATTCTAAAAACAGAAGCTATTTCTAATCATGATTTAAGCTTGAGTTTATCTTATCGTGTAGCACACATATTGAAGTCGTCCGCAGTGTACATTATTTGGGAGTAGTTTTAGATGGCAAAGTAAGCTTTAACTGTCATATGGATAATGTAGTCCGGCGTTTAAATTATTTACTTCGAAGTTTTTATGACACAGATTTAGTGTTGCTTAGATCGGTTAAGGAAAAATTTGATTCATGCTGGTATTCTTCATTTTGTAGAACTATATAGTGACACTAAAAAACAAAATGTGAGGAAAATTCAGGTGGCGTTTAATAGAGTTATGAGATATTTATATTCCGTGAGGTGTGTGCTCCTATAAGACCGTGTGTTATGCGTTTCTAGTTCTGTAGATTTAAAAATTATATCGATTTGGGACCTTTATTGTTATTTTATAAAGAGATGCTCGACTTTGTGGTCCTCAATATCTTTTTAATTCGTTTAACTTTCCACATTCAACTCGTAATAAGCAGTTTCTTATTCGTAAAATAACCACACTCATAGGTCGTTCTTTTGTAATAAGAGTAGCTCGAATTTACAATTCACTACCAAGCCATCTAAAATGTTTTAAATTATGTCCTGATTCTTAATAAAGACACAGTCTGCAACACTGCAACACTTTCAGACTTTCCAGTAAAATTTGGTTTTCAGTTATTATTATTATCTTATATTTCTACGTTATATGCCGACCAACTTCTAAGTTATTCTTTTTTCATATTTTTAGCCTTTAATAATCTTTAAAATCATACATTTTTATAAATTTAACATATAATTTTTATAATTTTTTTTTTCATTTATATTATTGGCAAGATTAAATGTAGTATATAAATTGCTGCATATTGTAATTAACATATATCTGACCGGATCACAAACCAAATAAATAAATATGCTCCGACCTTAAGTTTGCTCTTGATGTTCGTGTTTTGGAGCGCATTTAGAGAAGTGTGACATTAATTTACTCTATTTTAAGCAAATGCCTGGTTAAGGAGCAGTTTTACACAAAATATTTCAAAATTGCGTAAGCCAGTTGCTATTTCCCTAAAATAATGAAAATAATTCAGAAAAAAACGTCGTTCCCTCAGCCAAGTTACGAACCCACGACCTTCGGCTTTACAGCCGACTACACTATACCCTGAACCACAATCACAACGCCTCCGTTGGGATCAAAACATAAATAACCAAATCATGATTAAAAAAGGAGAATTTAAAACAACCCATAACAAAGAACTAAATTAATAGCTGATTTTACAAAAGCAACAAAAAAAAATAATAAACATTTAATTACCAGTTACTGTCGGAGATGACGGCTTTAAAGTAACCGACGACGATGATGATGATGGTGCTGTCGCTACTAATTTTGTATACGTCGTGAATGTTGCCTGATATTGAGATGATGTTGTAGGTGATTGTGAAACTATCGCACCAACCGTCGAAGTAGCAGTAACTAATGCGGCAGGAGGCTTTAGAACTTTATATAGTTTTTGTGGAGCATTAGAGGACGATGCCTTAGAAAGATGTTTCACTTCATTTGCTAATCTTTTTACATTACTGCCTTGCTTTTGCTTACTTAAAACTTCAGCAATTTTACGATCTAACCCCGTCTGCTGTAATTTGCTCAAATCGATGGGTCTTATTGTGCGTATAACACGCTTCGCATCCGCTGATGCTGAAGCAGGCAGAGTTGTTGACTTTGACTGTCCTGGGGTCGTGGCCGGAGGTTTTTCTGCTGATGATATAGAAGCAAGACTCCGTATTGTTGGTAGTAATTTACAACCACTGTTGTTCGACGAAGTAGTAGTGGCATTCGTGCCACCGCTGCTTACACCAACAATATTCGATAGTGAGGTCTGGGTTCCCTGCTGTCCAGCAATTGCTGTTGCTGCCTTTGTAATTGGTGGCGAAGGCAGGTTTTCACTAAGTGGCCGCGTGGGATTCATACTTGTAATATTTTACGATATTTATTGTAAATTAAATAATCAGATTTTTTTTTTTTTTTGCTAATAACCGTCAATTATGCACATTTTTATACGTTTTTCTCCCTTTATTTCACACACTCATTCATAGGCTCATTCACATATTTCGTTGCTTTTCACTGCAGACGAAAACGACGTCATTGAGACGCATGCTTTTTTTCCTCCAACGCCTATTATTAAATCTGTTCTATAAATTTCACACTGATTTCCTTGGTTATCGAGTAACTTGAGTGGTAGTTAGCGAATTAAACTGTTAAATTTGCAATATTAACAGAATATCGGACAAATTTCCACATTTTAACACCAGCACACCTCGATTTTCATCTTTACTGAATTTGCTAGAGAACTTGACATTTTTTTTGTAAAACTCAACGATAGCAACTTCTGACAGCTTGCTATTAGCAGTGAATGTAAAGAGTAAGAAGAAGAGATATAATGCACCTAACTACACACCAGACAAAACCCTTATTAATACAGGTATAAAATACTGAAAATCTAATCACTTTGTTCAACAAATACGCATTTGTCCTATTAAATGCAGTTAACACAAAAGCTGTCACATGAACAATGACAGAGTTGCCAGTGGTGCTCTTTCTTGTATTTTTAGCATAATGGTTTAATTATGGTCTTCATGATCTAATGTAATTCACTTATGGCTGCTCCGAAGAAATTTAAAAACGTAGTTAACTAACAAATCCATACTTAATTTTCAATAAATTAAATTAATTATTCTAATTGCAGACAATTAGTTCATAAGTTACTATCAAGCCTTTTATTGGTAAAAACTATGTTGTTTTTTTAAATTGTCGTGTTGAAAGCATATGCCCAATAATTTCAAATTCAATGAAACTTCTTGAACGTACATTATAATATAATTAAAATATGATTTCTCCCCAAATTATTTATTTGTTAAGCATAGAACGGAATTTAACAATGGTCCTCGTTAAATTTAATAGTTTAAGCAGACAAAAATTCCAAAAGGAATTATCTTAAAAGAAACTTTTAGTGAGAAGAAATGTGTTGCATGACGCTTTTCAAATGATATAATGTTTTTTTGGAACACTCTTTGTATATTGAAAGGTCTTTCCCTTTTGAACTACTTTTTGCATGAGGATTAAAGTGTAGAAATTTAAAATTATGTAATCAACAATAAAATAATAATATAAAATTATTTTTATGTTTTAGGCACAAGATTACTATTATATGATAAATTTAACAAAATAAAAAAAAAATACT
>JAHXMU010000136.1:6908886-7019555 GCA_019455685.1 Philornis downsi | reverse complement strand
AAGATTACTATTATATGATAAATTTAACAAAATAAAAAAAAAATACTGAAACAATACATCTTCAGAAACACCTTCTCAATTTAAATTACATAGTGGATTTTAAAAAAGCGTGTCAATTTTATTATTATTCTAAATGTTTCTATATAAAAATATTTAAAAAAAATGCTGATTTTTTGTTTAGAAAATGTTTTAATTGTTTCAGACCATTAATTTTCTCATAATATTTAAAGATTTAATGAGATGTAAGATTTTTCGGTTACTCTAATGTGAATACGGGTTTGGTTAAGTAAACATCATATTTAAATGAAGGCCCTTGTTATTTTGTTCTATTTTTAGACCATTATTTTACGTTTTCTCTATTTCTGTTCATCTAACAAGAATTTGGCAACCCCAACTTGACGAAAACGTTTATTTATATGTGCTATCAATCCACAGTATACGTTAAAACAACAAAAAGAAGGTATCTTGGGGAAAAACTCGAGTGTTCTTATTTTGTTGTCCGTGAGTTATTGCATTAAAGACATCATTAATTAATATTTAAATGCCTAAAAAAACATTTTCAGTTAGGTACATCTTTAACAGTTACAAATGGATTTCCAAAATCGCGCCGGTGGGAAAACCGGCAGCGGTGGGGTCGCCTCCTGGTCTGAAACCAATCGTGACCGCAAGGAGCGTCTCCGTCAACTAGCTTTGGAAACTATTGATCTGAATAAAGATCCCTACTTTATGAAAAATCATCTGGGTTCATATGAGTGTAAACTGTGCTTGACGCTGCATAATAATGAGGGCTCCTATCTGGCCCATACGCAGGGTAAAAAACATCAAGAAAATCTGGCACGACGCGCGGCTAAAGAAGCCAAAGAGGCTCCTTCCATGATGGCACCGGAGAAACCACGAGTTGAACCCAAAAAGTTCGTTAAAATCGGTCGTCCCGGTTATCGTGTGACCAAGCAGCGAGACCCCAACAACGGCCAACAATCGCTGCTGTTCCAAATCGATTATCCCGAAATAACGGAGGGCATCATACCGCGTCATCGTTTCATGTCCGCTTATGAACAAAAGATTGAGCCACCAGATCGCAAATGGCAATATTTGCTCTTCGCTGCTGAACCATATGAAACTATTGGATTTAAAGTGCCCTCTCGTGAGGTGGAAAAAACGGAAGGCAAATTTTGGACACACTGGAATCGCGACACCAAACAATTCTTTCTGCAATTCTCATTCAAGCTTGAACCGAAGATTATACCACCGCCGCCACCAAATCTGCATCGGGCACTAGGGCCGCCAGCTGGTTTTCCCATTCCAGGACCACCACGTCATATGTTTAATGGAGTACCGCCACCACCACCAATGGGTGTTTTACCTGTCCCGCCACCGCCCATGTGAAATGAGGATAATATAGCTTCCTCGTAAGAGGGAGTTATATTATTTTATAATTTTTTGTAAGGGAAAATAAAAATATTTAATATACTAATAAAAAAATAAAAATAGAAATTAAATGCCAAAGTTTTAAAAAGAATTTTTTGTTGTGTGGTGTGAGATCGGAATCCTCACCGTTCGAGGTTTGAACTTGGGTGCTCTTCAAAAACCTCGCGGTTCAAACGAAAACGCTCCCATTTAACCAGCTAGACCAAAACATCCCCTGGTCCTCTCCGTACTACAATGCTTCTACACGATAATATGCACCAATTAACATACATAATGGTGTTGTAAGTTGTGCTGTAAATAGGAAATATTCAATTTATTATCCATTAAAACAGCAGGACAGACATTTGATATTACAATTAATGAATATGTTCTGCTCAATGAGTCTAAAAATAGAAACACGCACAGGCTTAGCTTTCTCTTATCTTAGACATGAAATGTAAAGATATATTTATTTAGTTTTAAATGAATCCTGGAATAATTGTAGATGCCGTCATTTACATGCTGTATTGGTTACTATTTTATTCGTGAAGGAAAATGCTATTTTGGCCATTTTCTAAATCTGTATAAATGATTGCATTTATTTCTGTGGAGTAGGGTCCATTACACTTTTTTAAATATTTGAGAAGTGAAAATCCCGAGTTATTTTTACAAAAAGCGTTTTACGTATCTTTAATTAAGTTTTATATTTTATTTAAAAGAAAAGCGCAGGGTAACATAGACCATATGCGAGCATAAGTAGTTTTTTCCTATCTGTAACATATTTACACTTATAGAATATGTACAATCAAGTAATACAATTTAATTCAGGTTTTCAAAAGGCAAGAAAAATTAAATTAGTTATATGTGTATGTATATTTATATTATGTAGTTTAAGGAAGGAGTATCGGTTAAACATCATTAATTCCATGTACGTTCAGGGCCCTCAAAATGTGTTTTAGGTGACTAGGTCTTGAACAGTCAAGAATGACTGAAAGAGGTTCATTCAGTCTAGATTTAGGACATTCTACTAAAATATGTCGAACATCCATGTCACAGCCACATTCATCGCATTGAAGTGGATTTGAGTTATCGAAATAATGTTTAGAGTTGAACATTGCTTTACCCATTCTGAGGCGTGCCAAAAGAATACATTGATTTTTAATGTGGTTTGAGTTGTATTTTGGTCTATCAAGGTTGAGGCTGTGTGAGCGCAGAAAGCTTTTGGATTGTTCCCATGTAATCTTTTGTTCAGTCCTCCATATGCCTTTATATATATTTGAGATAACACAATGAAAGCAGAAAATCTCGTAAATCATCGGCTTTTTAATTACTTCCTTGGCAGCATTGTCAGCAAACTCATTTTCTCCTATACCGACATGAGAGGGTACCCACAAGATTTGCATTGGCCTAACAATATTTGGCTTCTTTAGGAAGTTGCCGTACATTTCTTTACTATTGTGAAGCAGAGCAATAACCACGCTAAGACTGTCAGTACATATGATGGTCCTCAATTTAAGCTGAGTAGTAAAAATAATTGCCGAATTAATAGCTCGGCATTAAAAATGCCAGAGAATTCTGGTAAAAGTCCTTGCTTGACAGTGGTGTAAAGAGAGCTTGAAGTTTGCCGAACAACAGCATACCCGGTTATTCCGTTCTGATACGAACCGTCAGTAAAGAGCACCATTTTGGGTGAAAAATTTGAAATTTTTTCAGTTACCAAGGATTTGAGGAATTCCCGATTAGTGGTGTGTTTGTTATACTCAGCTGGACTATAATCAATTTCCATAAAATTATGAGAAGTAAGTCGTCCAGTAGGCTTATCAGGTAGAGGTATGCCAAGTTTCCTTAAAAAGTATACGATGATATCCCAAAATAGCCGATGAAGCCCGTCTCTAGGATCCGTCATTGCTCTAGCAACAAGGTTCACAGATCTTGCTTGTGTTACTGTAGAGAAATCCTTAATTTTGCATTCCCATCTTAAGGACTGAGTTGGCGTTACCTTTAACAATCCTGAGGCTGTCCGGAAGCAGCTGTTAATTGAGGCGTCTAACTTTCTGACATTGGCTTTGCTTGTCCAACCGTAAATTGTCACACAGTGTTGTACCATGCCGTAAACTAAGGATGAGCAAATCTTAATTGCAATTTCCATATGTGGTCCCTTCTTCCTAGAGCAAGTTAACTTGAGTAAGTTGTTAATCTTGCTTAACTTTTCCAGTAGGTATTTAGTGTGAAAGTTCCACAGTAGATTCTTTGCAAAATGCAGACCAAGTATTCTCATGTTGTTTTTATACGGAATTAATACGTTGTCAAGCATTACATCGTTTACATTGCAATTTCTTCTCCTACAAACTTGTAGAATTTTAGATTTACTCTCTGGTATAACAGCTCCACGTATTTTTGTTGAACTTTATAATTTAGCAGGTTAAGCCTCGAAGACACTTGATCTGGTGACCCAGATGCTACAGCAAAAATGTTGTCTGCATATATGCCAACATAATCTATGTTAGGAAGATTTTCAATAGACTTTGCCAAGGAATTTGCGTACATGGTAAACAAGAAGACGGACAATTGTGATCCTTGAGGAACTCCATTATCTAATGGTCGTTGCCGGGAGATGTACCCATCGATCCTTACCATAATTTTCCTACTGGAAAGAAATGAAAAGATCAATCTCATCATTGTAGGAGGTATATCTAATTCTTTTAGTTCGTCAATTACAAAGATGGAAACAACACGGTTAAAGGCGTTTTCAATATCTTCTGACAAAACAGCGCTGTGCTTTTTCATAGATAAATTGGTCTTGAGTACCGATTCGAGCTCATGGCATAATGTATGCACTCCATGTTTGGGCAGGAAAGCAAGATGACTAGGCGATATACTATCCTTATAGGCTCCCCAGAAACGAGTGGATATAATTTGTTCCAAAATTTTTGACAATACTGGTATAAGTGAAATAGACCGATACCCTTCAATTTTATTTGGATTTTTTCCCAGTTTAGGAATGGGAGTTAGGAGAGCCAACTTCCAATCGTGTGGAAAAATTCCCGTTCTCAGTATATTGTTGTAGAGCCTAACGAGCCTCAACTTCATGTCCAACAGTGCATTTTTAACCATAGAATATGTTATCCTGTCTATGGATGGTGTAGTTCCTCTGGAATTATTCAAAACCCAATTTAGTTCCTTAGCATTAATATCAGCGCACAAGAAAAAGTCCGAACTATTAACTGCGGTAAGGCCGTCAAAATAATTTTTCTTCCGATCAACGATGTTTTTATCAACTAAATTCTGCAAATTTATTACATATCAGATGGGCTTTTTATAATAGTGTCTTTTTCAATAATTGATGGAAAGTTATACATTCTTTCTCTTCTGATACTGCTGATTCTATTCCATAAAGCTCTGATATCAAGCATTGGGTTTAATGAGTTTAAGAGTTTTTCCATTTTCTTTACTTCTATGTCTTGTAAAAAGGTTCCAGGCTTTCACTTTAAGCATGACTAGTATTGCTATGTACGGGTTGAACCATGTTGGGGAGTTATTATTTTTCGATTTGGTTGTCTGTGGTATGATTTCATTGGCAGCTTTGCGTATTATTCTCTTAAGCTGAGCTGCCTCCCTATTTATGTTTGCCGATTCCTCAAAGGAAGGCATAATGGTGGTAATTTTATCTTGAAAGGCTCGCCAGTTAGCTTTCTCCACCAAAAATCTAGGATTAAACTGCTTCTTTTCTTGGGTCTTGTTGTCAGTAATAATTATAGGAAAGTGATCACCGACTTCAGATATGTCCATTGTTGTCCAATTTAGAAATGATGCCAAATCAGAACTAACCATTGAAACATCTACTGATGTGAGTGTGCCCCTGGTAGAATAATAAGTTCAATATCATCAGCAAACTTTTCCCACAAGGTTCCAGCGGGTGACAAAGATCGTGATCCCCAAATCGGGTTTTGAGAGTTCAAGTCACCCACCAAAAGTTGATTTTCTTTACTATTAACATTAATACTTGCAATCATGTTGGCAGTTAGGCTTACGTCGCATTCTTGATATACGTTGGTTATATGAATTTCTGCTTTTCCCCGTATTACGACAGTTTGAACGGAAAGGTCTCCAGATGATGTAATATGTTGGTCAATCTAGTTGTTGTTACGCACTAAGAGAGCAATTCTAGCCTTGGCATACTGATAGTCCTTGTTATGGTGATATATCTTATAGCCCGACAAATGTAAGGTATTTTAATTTTTGTCAATTATGTGGGTTTCTTGAAGCGCTATTATATTGGGTTTATGCTTGGCGACCAAAGATTTCAATGCATATTTATAGATGGTAAAACCCTGAATATTCCATTGAAGAATACTAATATTGAAGCCGACATCCATATTAAATTAAAAAATAAAATTACGTACAAAGACATTAGTATTATTTTTTGTTGGATTTTGGTAATGTTCTTTTAAATGTTTCAGGTGATATTAATACTTCTAAGTCTTTATACTTACTATAGATTTTACGAGTTGGACTTTCTGGTGGAATTTTCGTATCAGATGAAGTTGTTGTAGCGATGTCCATTATTTCTTCCATTGGTATTGTAGTTTTATTTAGATATTGCTGTTCGTTATTTTGGGGTTTGGGATTATTAGG
Organism: Philornis downsi; assembly: GCA_019455685.1. Taxonomy (NCBI): domain Eukaryota; kingdom Metazoa; phylum Arthropoda; class Insecta; order Diptera; family Muscidae; genus Philornis; species Philornis downsi. Next base: position 7,013,513 of record JAHXMU010000136.1, on the reverse strand, counting down.
TGTTGTTTGTATAGTTAGTTTTTGTTCTTTGCATTCTTTTTCTTTTTGTATTTGTACAGTTTTTTTCCATCATGAATTAAGGGATGTTGATTGCTGCAATCATTTGCAGTGTCAATTTCCAGAAAGGGTTCATTGGGCAACATTTGTTGGTTTAATTTTGAAGGTAACTTAGCAGAGTTACTAAAGGATTTGCTGGTTTTGTTGCTTTCAATTTGGTCGGCCCGTACGATATCGGAAAAAGTAGTTTTCTTTTGGAATGGCTGAATTGTATGCAAGGACGGATTATCATAAAATATTTTCCATGCTTCTTTTACTGTACAACGGCGATGTACAACGGTATGTCCCAATTTTTGGCAATTAATGCAACGCATAGGATTAGTGACGTGTTCAGTAACTATGCATTTTTCCCAGCCGATATCCAATTTTTAGGTCCGACAACTCCAGAAGTCAATTCATCTTGTGACATGTTTATGATACGTCTGGAAAAAATTCTACCCAGAGTGGAGTTCAAACTGTTGTGCAAAGTTATTTTCAAATCTATAAATTTTGCTTTAATAAATTTTTGTGCAGTCTTCATATCTTTTGCCTTGATCATTAAATCCCCGTTGCGCATTTCGGTTACATCCAAGTAGTCAGTAGAAATGTAGTCTATTCCTCTGCCTATTTGGAACACATTGTATGAGGAAAGCACTTTGGGTTCTGTCATAGAAGATTCTGGAAGCGCAGATGCAACTAAGTATCGTGGCAGATGGCGATCGTCAATTAAATCCACTTTTAGTTTTTTTATTCTTCCAGTTCGATGGATCCAGATCTTTAAACCTGTTCCTGTACGGGGACTCATCCCTGCCCATGGTGAAGAAAGTTATCCCTAACTCAAATCCAAGAAAAAAATTCCTTTTACCACCACTTAACCAAAGGTAGAAAAAATTTGGCAAGGAAAAAATCGACAAAACAAAATACGAAAAAGAACCGTTATCAATCAACAGAAAAGTGTACCGCGATGAGAAAACACGATGTTTACTTGGCAATTGCCCGTCAACGAATGACATTTGTTTATTTCAATTCGCAGTTTTGTCTTTTCAACTTTCTTTACACTTTTATTATGTGGATGCCCCAAATAATTTTGATATAAAAAAGTAATCATTAGTCGTCTCCACGCTAAGTTCTTAATCGTCATTAAATATTATGCCCTTTTCATGAGTATTATACTGACCCGACAGATAACTAATAAGAAAATATCTCTACATTTTTACATGTTTCCGTTTAAAAACTTTCCACTTCCCGTCCACCCAGCCTTGAAATCTCAACAAATAATGTACCTTCTTCATAATGTCTTTGTTTCAATGGATTTGCTCCTCTTTTAATGCATATTTCTGAAGTTATTTTTCTTTTGATTTAATACGTATGTATTATCATTATTATTTTTTATACATATGTATTCTCTTTTATTCTTTATAAATTAGAAAAATAATTTTTCTTTCCTCTCTATTACTTAATATAAAATATACTTTACATAAACGATTTTTATAATAATTTTACAAACAAAAAAGCTAAAGTTTTTTGTTTTTACTCTTATTCGATTATTTTCATCTTCGAAAAAACACTACTACATACATATAGTAAAATATACATATATAAAATAATATTTACAATAATTTGGCTGTATGTTATTGTACTTAACATTAACTTCAAATTAATTAAAACTCTTAATTAAATTAAATTAGTAAATGTCAAGAGAAACAATTTGTTGTGAAATATTTATAAGAATGGTTAAAATGACCTTAATAAGTTAGAGGATGTATATTTATAACAAAAAAAAAAGAAAAAAAAGTTAACATATAAAACAACACAATCTATGATTGTACCACCTATCTCTCTTTTTTACATAATATTTGATATTAAGGGAAAACTGAGAGGAAAATGTTTAGAAAGTCAGTATGACAGGAAAATTTGGTAACTGATGGTCTAGATCACAATTCTAAACTTTTTCACGTTTCTTGTAATTACGTTTAGATGCGCAACGATTAATGATATCCGATACATGGGACTTATGCTCGAATATTTTCATTATTTGATTTTGAGCCTCACTGACGCCCTCTACAATAATTTTACTTCGTTGCATAGTGCCCTGCAATGGAAGGAAAAGAATTGCAATCATAAATGCCGTACATATGATCAACCAGGAGGATAATGAAAACTCACTTTTAGTAAATCACAAATACGCTCTGTTTCATTTGTAATGCCATTGGATTCCATTTGTTTCAACATGCTTGATAGTTTCTCATAACCCAAGGACTCGTTTTTACACTGCAAAAGTGTAATTTGTTATATTCCATATAATTTTATTCGCACTGTGTCTTTTCCTTTCCTCCACTTACCAAATCTTCCATTTGAGACTTTAAATGATAAATTTTCCAACCGTTTATTTTTCCCAGAACATTTGTCTGATTTGCCAAGTCCATAATGTTTGGACGTTTTTCCTCGCGTGGCTTTACATCGGAATAACGTTGAAAGTGGTTGTATGCCGATTTCCAAGATTGTTTGTATGTCTGGAATAAATAAACAGATATAGTTCATTAATATAATGTTTCTTTGTATGACAAATAATTGCCACTTACACTCATTAAAGTACAATTTTTCGGACGCTTAAGAAAAAATTCCACAGGCTTCGTATTTTCTTTGCCATTGACAACTGGAAAATATGTAAAATATATAAACGTTGCAACAAATTAGGTTGTTATTTTCACATGTTATTGCTGTAATAAAGTTTCTTTAGTTAAAATGGTCTGCTGCAACAACTTCGCGGAGATCTTTATACGTATATATTTTTTAACAAAACTCGATCAGCTTGTCAACTTTAATTGCGGGTGCTGAGGAGAGTTTAGTTTGCTAACTACCATCCACATGTGGGTGCCAACAGTTCCTTGATCATTTTGCGGTGTCGACAACCATAATAAAATAATTCTAAAAATAACAATTCTAAATATGTATACCTTCATGACCCACTGGAGCAACGATATTTGACGACGTTCCATTGCTAATAATGTTCGGCAAGCTGTTGTCATGCGTGATGGTCGCAACAACACTGTTGACCATGTTATTATTGGCTTGTGGAGGTGGTAAACTAAGCGACGCTTGACTTTGGGTTGATAATTGGCTGTCATTCCTGTAGGATATGTATAAAGAAATTTTAGTAGAAATGTTACATATCTTTTGGCCAGAAGAATGAACTTACGTAGATCTTCGAGACTTTTTCCTTGGCGGACAATCAATTGCACCTCCGTTGAGGCGCTGTTGTATTGTCATAGCAGTCGGTCCGTGTATGCTATGATGATCCATCGCTGCAAGACCTCTTGATGTAACAGGCGTACCTGGCATTATATGCTGTTGTGGAACCACAGAATGATGGTTGGTGTAAAGCTTTAATAATTTTTTTTTTTTCAAATAAACAAGAGAACGTATATGGATGGGATACAAGAACAGGATAATCGTGGTGAGAAACTTACCTCATTGATGGGATTAAAGTGAGAGTCAATATTAGGACCACCTCCAGGTAAACGATTGATAATCATATTGTTATCTTGTATTTGCTGCTCAACACCTGGCGACGAGTTGGCCGATACTGTGGTGGATCCATCCGACGAGGCGGGCGAATCAGCCCTTGAAGATCTCGCTGAGGGTAACGTTGAAGTGCTTGCTGTGGAGGATAGTTGATTTAATGCTCTCTCTTTTTTCGCCAAAGTTTCGGCAGTTAATGCTGTCGATGATCCTGCAGACGTAACCGACGTTAAACTATAAGAACTTCCGATAGATGATGAAGCAGGTGATGAGTTGGACAATATATTTGATGGTCCTGAAGCCATGGACAACAGGGTAGGTTGCAGATTTTTTGCCGCTCTTATGGGTGAGCCATCAACGTCTCTTTTTCGCAAGAAATTGGAAACAACTGCTGTTCCTGCCGATCCTGCCACCCCAGAGGTAACTTTAATTGATGTTTGCAAAGGAATCACCATCTGATGGGTTTGTTGATGCTGCTGTGAGGAGGCGGAGGAAACCACAACATTTTGCTGCGCTTGTGAGGGAGCCGGTATGATAATTTGTGATGTTTCGCCCGAAGATTGCTGTAAAATTTGCGGTCCTGCTTGTGAAACGGCTACGGCATCCGACGCTGCCGTTGCTAAGTTGCCTCCAGCTGCGGATAACTGACTAAACCTAACGGGCACAGCTTGTATTTGTGTTCCAGCACTTGAGACCGGTATCTGCAACTGCCCAATTGTTCGACCTACTGGAGAAGGAACAACGGTGAACGTTGCTGTGGTCGAATTCGCGCCAGCAGGTGTTACAAAAGGAAGTGAAGAGATAGAAAGATTAGCTGCTGAACTGGCCATTTGATTTTGAGACATGGTACTACTGGTGACAGTGGTAGTGGTGAGTGATAATACGCCAGTGGACACCTGCACAGAGCTTGCGGGCACCGATTCATAATAAATGGTGCTGCCGGGCTGTAAAAATGCTCCTGTAGCCACGTTACCTGAAGATGTTAAAACACTGGAGCCTGCATTCGAAACAGAATTTACGGCAGAAATAGAGGTTTGCACACCGCCGCTATTGCTGCTAGTGCTGCTGTTGCTGTGTGGTCTTTGCGGTGCGGGGGCGTGGTGTATAAAAACATTGTTGGGCGTAACTGTTGCACTATTATTAACTATGGAAGAATTCGGCACTGATGCACTGTCCAGGGGAGAAGCCAATTGAGCTTGTGTCATCACTTTACCCACTGTTATGGCACTAGCGTTTTTAATAGGCGTCATTGTGCCCGTAATTATGTTGCCGCCTCCTGCGCCACGAGTACTTATAGCTAGCGGTACAACGGTGGCGCCACCGGCTGCAGTTGCTGCCGCAGTAGCCGTTGATGTGATGATATTCTGTGTGGTTAATAGCTGACCCGTTGAGACACCTTGAGAAACATTTACCAACTGTGCAGCGGCATTGGTCGACAAATTGGTTGCCGTTATACTAGCAGAAGACATTGAAGGTGAAGCGCTGCCGGAGCTGGTGTTAACAACAGTTTGTTGAGCACCAGCTGCTGTCGACGAAGGAAGTTTTCCTATACCCAATTGTGTTATAGTTAAAGAAGGTTGAACCTTAGCTGCCATGGTAACAGGAGGACGTATACCTTTTGGGGATGTAGTAAATGAAAAAGTATGCAAATTAGTTTAAAAAATACTACCAATAAATGTGAGCATTAACGCATTATCAATAAAATATTAATAAGATTGCCACCTTTTTTCTCATTCTATATTAAAAAACGAATGATTTTACGCCCTCCCGTATTTAGTAAACTGTTTACGCTTCAGTTATTGTCTATGGTTTCTCAGCTGTGTATGAATGAATGCATGAATCATTTGTCTTTTTACTGTGATTTGTTTTTATTACCATTATGTTTGGACAGAATGACACAGACACTTGTTTTTTAATCTGATAGTGCTATTTCTCCTCGTCTACAGATCTCTTGCACCGTTGATTTTTTTGTACGTTAATGAGACCAACGACTTTTAGCCTATAAACAATGTTCCAACTGGAATAAATATTGAATTTATTTCACATTGGAATGTACAAAATTACATCATTATATTCAGTACTACGTGATTTGTAAACTTCAGATATAGTATATTCGTCCACATTTGTATACAACAAGTGCAGATAACAGATATACTAAAAAAGACAAAAAATGATTTGGTGTTTGCCGCAACATGAAATTGGAAATGAAAATGAAAGATATGTAATAGTGGGAGTTTATGCAAATGCATCTAAAATGTTATTTTATAAATCTTTGGGAAATAAAGTGGGAAAAATGGGAAAAGAGGAATTTTGCATGATACTTGAAGAATTTGCTATAGACTGATTATGAAAATTACAATCATAAATTTTAATTTGTCAATTTGAATGGAAGAAATATAAATGTCTTAGCTCTAAACTTGGGCGTGCCCTTCTCCTCTTTTTTTCTTACTTTATGTTAATGATCTAATGGATTATTTAGATAATGCCCTTAGTTCTGCGTTCCTATTTGCTGATGATATTTTACTGTACTTTAGTGGTAATCGAGATTTTTCTGATACACTGGAGACGAATGTAAATTATTGCCTCGGCTGCCCTGTGCAATGGATTAATCCCTAAAAGACCAAGGCTATTTCGTTTGGCTGTCCGAGTAGTAATGCAGGAAACAACAGATGTGTGGGGCGCCCAAGAATTAAGTTTGTTGATAGTTATAAATGGTTAGTAGGTATTGTGATCGACAATAGGCTTAATTTTCAAACTCACATTGACTCTGTGCGTGACAAAGTATATGGAGTATTCCATAGCCTCTAATTAACCAATATTTATCTGCCAATTTGGGTCAAATACAAACTGGTTTGACCGCTTCTAATGCCTCAAATTATTTACTGGCTAAAAGTGGTGTCGGGAACAATATTAATGAATATTTCGAAATTAAAATTGGCAATAAATGCAGCTGCGTAAATTATCGCAGTTTAACAGTAGCCAGGCAATTTAACAAACTTCCAAACACATTAAAATTTTTTCCCCATCCCAAAACACTTTTGTACAAAAAGAGGTTTCTTTCGTATTTCAATAATATCCTTCATCTACAATTATCCGCTTGAGCCCTTTTTTCTTGGATATTGCCGGCAGATAGTTTGCTGTCTATATTTTTTTCATTCTGATTATCAAATGATTATCGATAAACTTATTATCTTTTTCTTTCCTTTTTTTTTTTTTTTTTGAGCCATTACTTGTATAGCATCTCAATTACTTAGTTAATTAAATCTTAAAAAGAACTACTGGTAGTTATTAGTTTTTACCATTTGATCTGCTATTAAAATTTTTGTTATGTTATGGAGTAGCTGTAAATGCCAATTAAAGTTATAATTCCGTATTTTAGGACAAAAAGCATGAAAAATTCTAATAAGTGAAGTAGACTGTCATATTGTAAATCATATTTTTTTGCTATTAAAAGACACAAACTTTTTTTATGACATTCGCATTGTAAAGTTGTATAATGCATTTGTTATTGAATTATGGAGAAGATATGTTGTAATATTGTAATTTAGTCAAATCGGTCTTAAGGCTTAAAATTACAATCCTGAAGAGTGCCTGTTTCACTTTGTGTTGTTTCAGTTTTCCCGCTCAACAAGATACGTATATACAAACCATTGTACCTACAATAAAAAATTCGGCATTTGAGAGGTCTTTCCTTATTAGGGTTGGTCGATATTAGAACCATTTGAATTTAATGATTTAAGAGTATTCTCCTATTCTAGCAGTGTTCTTCATTCAAGAATTTTTGCGTAGTTTTCTTCAATGGAAATTCAATAACTGCATGACTTCGTATACCATTGTTACTAATTATAATCGATATAATTATTTTTTTTCTTTTTGTAATTACAAGAGGCATCTATTGAGGACACCACTAACAGGGATAACAAGTATGGACTACTTTAATATATTACATAACAAAATAATAATGCTGAAATTTATAATAACGAACCAACGCAAATGCCAAATCAAATAATGGAATAGAACTTCTAGAAAAAGGGTTCATACCATAAAGTCATCAGCAGATGTGATGCGTTAAAGAATATGAATAAGAAAGTACTAACAACAAATAAACTGAAATTTTATTAAGAATATTATATTCTTTGGCATAAGACGCATTGTGACATGTCACCAATTAGCATACATCGGAGATGTAATATAAACAATGATAGTACCTAATTAAACTAATTTCCAAAATTTATTATTTCTGCGCGATTTGTTGATTAATAAGTCAATCCGATTAAACAAATTCTAAATTTACCAGTTTATTCATTAATCCTACATTTAGATTAATCTTATTAACGCTTAGTCATTTTGTTATTTTGTTTACTCAAAAATCATCCCTAATTTATTAGTCAAACGCTCGTCGTGTGTCACTCGTCGAAACCGTCCACTATAATTTTTGTTTGGCACATCAAACGCCTGTTCCTTGCACATTCCTTACTTGTTGTTCACATATACAAAGTTTTAATAAACTAAACTTAAATACTGGATCAATCATAGTTTTGAATAGACAGAATTTCGATTATCGATTAGCAAATTAACGGAAATATGGATTAATCATCAAGTGTGTTTAGTCAATTAATCACAGATCTATGACATTGCTTCACAGTGGTATAACGTTAGTTAATGATCTTCCAATATAAATAACACTGTCCACAAGGATATACTAGGTACACGAGACTGTTTAAAAAAAAAAAAAAAAAAAAAAAAAAAAAAAAAAAAAAAAAAAAAAATGGTTATTGCTTTTTCTAGAATTTTTCAAAATCTTTTTGTCTGTTACATATCTCTAAACATATAATATGCCTGATTTTTTATCTGTGCAATTAATGCCCAGATATAACAGAAGTATGCCACATCGAAATAGTCTTCAAATATGCTTTTATACTTGAGCTATTAAAATTTTCGTACAGGCTTGTAGATTTTTTTACAACACTTTGCTACAAATTTTAAACTCTTCATATGTTTTTCATCTAAACTCTATTTTAACCAATAGGAATATATTTCTTGCCATCATTGTTCAAACATTTCTTCAGCATCTTAATGGATTAAATCTAACATTATTTCAAATAAGACAAATATACACACATTTAAGCATGGTAAAGTTTAAAAAAATGTATTATATTCTAACGATTTATTGTGAAAGTGAAGATTACTGTATTCGTTACCACTAAGATTGGTTCTTAATTATTGTATAGGGTCGCGCATAAGTAATGCTAAGATTTGATCAGTGAATACATTTTTTGTTTGTCTTTTTTTCGTCTCTTTACAGAATTAACTAAATAATACTTGGGAAATTTATGATGGAAAGCCTCAGCACAGAACAAAGAACCAAAGTTGTTCAATTTTACTTTGAAAGCCAGCATTCATATCTAGCGCTCCAACAATTTACCGATTGCTTTCAGCGTTTTGGGCAGCAAGGGGCTGTTTGCGATCTTCTGCGTGCTGGAAGACTTAGTGCAGTTCGAAATGAAGTGACCATTGCTCGAGTGCAAGCAAGTATTGAGGAAAACCTCGAAACTTCAAACGACGATCTCAGCAGTTAGAAATGTCTAGGCGGTCTTTGCAAAGAGTTTTACATACGTTACATCTTTTCCCATATAAGATGCAATTGGTTCACGAGTTAAAACCAAATGATGCACAAGAACACATTCAATATAGTCGCCGTTGGCGTTACTTATGCGCCACCCTTTACTTAACTACGCACTTACTTATATGCAATGATCGATTAAACCGTTTTTTTTTTTTTGAATGCTTAAATTAAAAGTATTTAATTTTTGTGCAAAAATAGATAAGTAAACTCATTCGCTTCTTCTTCTAAATATCGAAATTATGTAGTCTCTGCAAAAACGCCTTGATTTTCAGGTCAAACGAACGTAAATCGGTCGTTTTTATTGGGTGAGTTAAATGCCTTTTCTTGACATGTATATTTGTATATTAAAATGGTAAAGTATCACTTGTTAATGTACTATTTTGTACTAGAAAGCGCTACATATTTGAAACCCGGGCCACAAGAATATCTTAAACATTACAAAATTATTAATATTATCACTATTATTACAGCTTACCGATTTTACCAGCACCTGCAGCATTTACAATAATCGGTTGCACCATTACATTGGCCGCCAAACGTCCCGTTGGACCAATAATTTGTTGTGCCGTTCCACCAGGCTGTTGCTGCAATTGTATAATACGTGTTGTTGTCGACGGTATAACATTCGCTGTTGAACCAGTAACTCCTGTTACTGTATTGCTGCGTGGTGAATTGGCTGCCGCCACATTTCCTGCTGTGACACTTGATACACTTGATGCAATTGTTGGTAGATTTGGTGCTCGTATACTGATACTTGTAGTATTTAATTTTGCAGCTGAAAAGGACTTTGCAAACGGTATAGGACGTATTTGGCGTGGAGTTGCTGTTGTACCAGAAGCACCAGTCAAAGGCGTAGCCACCGCGAAACGTGGCCCTGTGGCTGCTACAGAAGTGGGATTGAACGATTGTGGTTGAGCAGTTAAAGGTTGAGATGTTGCTACATTAGATGAATAGACAAGGGTGGCCTGATGTTGTCTCGGTGGTAAAACGGTAGCCACATATGTTTGTTGCTGCTGCTGAGAGGTGGCGGAGGAGACAGCTTGAATGGTGGCTGCAAATTAAAAATATGGGTATTTGTTAAAATTTTGTATATATTATTTTAATATGCATAATACAAATAGCTTAGGAATTATGTGTACATTTTTTATTATTATTATTTTTATATGGTCTTGATTTAGGTGCGCAACTAAGTTCTCGCTGTTTGCCAATAGATGGCGCCAGCTGTAAATGCTAGTGGAATCTGCCATAACCTACACGGCAAGGGCCAAACTTGCTCATATGGTAAACATACCGCCTCGACACAATAGTGATTTTCTTTTAACATCATATTTTTTTGGTTGAGTGAATATGTATGCCACAATAATTTCTCAAACGCCTGTAATACAATATTCACAATATTCGTATTGCAAATATAGTCTTTCACGATTAGTTCACAAGGGAACGAAATCAAAAATTATTTCATACTCCCCTAAACTACGAATTAATATTCTCTTGAGTATGTATTTTGAGCGTATCCTGCTATTTTTCACCACAGTTATTTGGACATAATTTTAAACGATTTTGACTAGTGTGGGACTTGGAAAGCTGGATTATCACAATGTTTCTATATGTGTTAATGAAGAGTAAAAGTCGTTTTTTTCCTGCATTCAACGAAGCATGCAATTCGAGTATCATGCGGACATTGCAGTTCGGTAATTCTTTTTTTCTCTCTTGTAGTTATCAGTTCATTGTCCAAGTTTTGTGGAATAGTTTTCTCGGCCAACTTTGATTTATTATTTGTATTTACACGTTGCTGAATCAAACTGATGTTAATCATGTATCATAACTTTCACAGGGCTACTGATCTGCACTCCCAGCCTCGGTGGACCAAACGTGGCATCCTTATTTGCCGAAAGTATATTAAAGAACGATTCTATTTTATTGATAATGAATTAAAGTAGTAGCAATCTTTCAAAACCTGAGGTGAAATTTAATTTAAATTAGTTTGAGAGATTTCAGAACGATTCAATCAGCCCTATAGCACAACAAATTAAGGTTACGAGCTACATCACTATAGATGCTGCATCAAAATCCTGTCACGCTGTTAATTAATTATCTTACCAAAGATTTATCAACGGTGATGAAAAGCATTAACCCTACACATGTTTTCTAAAACTTTTATGGCATAGATCATAAAAATTTCGAACAGGGAATAATTTGCATGGGATCGGTATTAATATATCCATCTTATTTCGTAGTTCATTTTAAGTATAGAATATTTTACCAAAGTTTTAATCGATTTGGATCAAATCCATTACTCTTAGTATCGAAAGAGATATTTGTAGGAGTGTTTCGGAGTGATATTTATATTTTTGACTTAATTCTGAATTGAAAGAAACGCGTGACTCTTAATCGCGAAAAACCAATACCATTCCTTAGCAATTTCAATTGAGTTCGTCCAAACTAATTCTATATATTAAATGCAGTCGAAATCAATACTTAACTTCGACGTGTATTTTACATGCAGCCGACTGGCGGATTGAAAAGCCCAAATCTACTCAATTAGAGGTTTTGAACCTATAACCAATACATACCTTATAAAAAGGTGTTATATAGATGTCACCTAACGTATAGAGTTAGGACTAGAATTTGAACTTATACAAGTTCTACTAATGTTCTTCCTAAAACCGACTCCAATTTATTATTATCGTTTAATTTTTATCTCTAGCTATTATTTTCTTAATCTTTTTGAGATTTCTAATTTGTTTGTAATACTTACATTGCTGTTGTGACACTGGGGTTTGCTGTTGTTGACCCACGATACTTGCGTTCGATTGCATGGTGGAGGCCGTTGCCGTAACGACGGTACCGCTTACAGAAACAGAACCGGTACCCGATACTGGAGCTCCACTTATGCCCTGTGTTGTTATGATTCGTTGTCGTGACTGATGCGGTATGGCACGTATTAATTGCACTTGTCCTGTTGGATTTGCTGCCATCCATGTGGTACTTGTGGCTGGTGATATTACGGTGGTGGCTGGTGACGATGTATTACGACTGACTGCTGTGCCGCGCACAAAATTCCCTGCTGCTGTGATGCCAGTTACGGTGGCGCCCGTACCAGTGGCGTTCACAGAGGCCGGTGTAGTGCGTATAGGGGTTACCAAACGTTGACCTGCTGGTACGCCAACACCTACCCCCGTCATTTGGGTAGCTGTGACACTAGCACGCGGCAAATAGGTGGCTTGTGTTGCTGTTCTTGTAACCGTGATTGAAGTATTTGACACCGATCTTGCAGGCGCTGCCGGAAAAGCAGTGATTTGGGCCCTTCCCGGCCCAGCATTTTCCAATTGTTTAATCATTGATGGTGTCATTATATTACCCATAACCACTCGAACTTGCGTCGATTGGCCACCTGCACCAATGGCACGTATTGAAGTAACACCTGTTGCTCCCCCAGACTGAGAAGTGTTTAATGCTATGGGAGTACCACTCATCGAGGTAGCCACTGCACCACTATTTCCGACTTTTATAGCTCCCACCGTCGATAGGCCACCACTCGTTACTATGGTACCCGCAGGCCCTGAACCACCGGTAATATTACCTCCTGAAGTGGATGTTAGACCACTCAATGTTAGGCCGCCAGCGGCTGCGTTGGCTACTGCCACCGCATCAATGGCTGTTGTCTTGACATGGGTAATTTTAGCTGCAACTGGATTAAAAGAAAACAAATTTGTTACATTTGTGGGATTTTTCAATTGTATGGAATATGGTTGTGGATGAGCTGTTTGTTGTTGTGATCTTGGGGAATTTGTGTTGTTTATATTGGGTGTTGTTCTTGTAGAAGATAGCGATATGGCGAGACTTGATGTTTTAGGTGAGGGCAATGGTGAATTGTGATGGTGTTGTGATTTTTGTTGGTGGTGTTGCAAAGATGCTGGATATGGATGGGGTATTAATTGAGTTTTTATAATTTTCAAAGTTTCTGTGAAACAAAGTAAAAGAGGACATTTTATAAAGGGAGGGCAGGAAAATTTTAGAAATTAACATATATTGAAATAAAGCAAAACATAAAACAGGAAAAGGGTAGTCGAAATTACTGACAATGAAATTAAAAATGTTAGAGCAAATTTATATCTACGATTTGACCTGCTTTAAAAAGTGTTTGATAAAGTAGAAATCCACCTCGAAAAAGCACGAAAAGCATAAAAAAGCCCGATTAAAAAAAAAACAACAATTTAATTTGAAAAAATTTGCGGTGAATTTTATTATAAAATGAAAAAGTATGTCATCTTCTTCGTTCGGAATCTCGAAAAATAAAGCTAAAGTCCATTCGGGTCCTGCTTTTAACATCACTAAAAGAATTCTCACAATAGTTCTAAATACATGATTCAATCCCTTTTTCTTTATAGGGCAACTTTTAGAGTCACTTTTTTACTTTTTACCTTCTGTCGCGGCAGCAAAATTGGCTGAATACACAATACACAATTAATGCAATAGATAGACCACAAGATCGGATTCCAATGACTTTACAGAAGCCAAAATATGGTTGTCTGGTGGCAACCCCTCCGCCTTTTTCAGAATTTCAAATTTGCCTTTATGTTTTTTTTTAACAAACTTTGAGAATTCAACTTATTTGCAAGAAGTCTGTAAAACTGATCTAGCAAAATTTATAAAATTCGTTGAGATATATAAAAAATTCACATTTCGGATTAGACGGAATTGTCTTTAATTTAACACACACAATTGTTTAAAAACGAGAGGGCATAGATTAAAATTTTAAAAATAAATAAAAGTACATATAAGTATTTTACGGCGTAAAATCGTAGTTTGGGAAACATGGACATCCAAAAATATACTCAGAATTTACGACGTTTTAACTGATTATTTTGAGTCCTTTTTAAAAAGCAAAAATTGTATTTTGTTATAATGGGCACCATATTTGCTTCAATACCACCTTACATTACAATTGTGAGTTGGAAGTTTTGTGAAAAATGTGTAGTTTCTTTCTCCAAGAATTATCATACTCTGTGATGTGACTTTATTTTAAAAGCACTATCAATTTTGTTGTTTTCTTATTGTAATAAACACCATATTTGAAGACATATGTAACTCTATTTCTCTGCAAGCATTTTACTTCTTCAATAGCGTCCTGATACAAAATATTGCAGCGTTTTCAAAAACAATTTACGACAAGAATGGCACAACGAAAAACTTGTTTTTATGAATTTTTGATTAAATATACATATAATAGCAAACTATATTTCTCAAAAAAAAAGTCAATGTCGATAAATACAATTTTAGCAAGGTTAGAGCGAACTAAAATATTCAATCATTTTATTCGAAACTAAGTTTTTTCACATCTCTGACATCTAAGGAAGGACCACGATAATATGTATACCGCCGGAAAGTCTATTAAAATACATTTATGATCGAAAGCTTCAATTAACATATTTTGATTGACATATTTGGAAGACTAACATTTTAGCTAAAGCATGTAACCTCCTCTTCGGAAGGACCAAAGACATTAAAGTGTAGAATGTTCTTATATTTACTTTGGCTACATTCTTCTAATTTAGAGCAACTTTTATATCACGTGTAAAACACCTTATGATTAATGATTTGCACGAAAAGTGAAGTAATACAAAGTATAACTTCCAATGCTTAAAGTTTTGTAGGATGGCAAAATATCTTATTTTCTTGGTTAAGGTCCTTGTTGTACACTTAAAGAGACATATGGGTATAATAATATTGGTGCTTTACCGAATACCCGATAATACCTAATTAAAAAAAAAAAGGTTAAGTGGACAGACAAATCGAAAATTTGCAATTAGCATGAAATGAGTTAATAATATAACCGATACATATAAGTCGTTGGTCTTGGTTATGTACTTAAGAAGATAGATGGGTGGAATAATATCGGTACATTTCGCAAATAACACCAGATTTATGAAAAGTTAAATAAAAAAAATTAAAATGTGCAATTGGCTCGGAAAGGGTTAATTATATAACCGATACGTATGTCTTTGGTTTTGGTTATATACTTAGGAAGGCAGATGAATGCAACAATATCGGGGCTTACCCGAAATAACCGATTCATAAAAAAGCTAGACTAAGAATTGAAAATTTGCAATTGGTGCGGAAGGGTAAGACACAACCGATGTCTATATGTCATTGGATGAGCATCTCATTAGGCTTTATTCCGAGTGTGTAGTGCCGTAATTAGAGCAAATCGGACTTCGGGAGAATCCTTTTTGATCTTTTTCTATTGTCTTATCCACTAAAGTAAAATTGCCGCAAGAGCGATATCTCATTCGTTGTTTATTGTCACTACAACACATTTTTGGACAAATTTTATTATTAAACTAGGATGCAAGACATATAAGCTAATCTCGGCTTCCGCGCAATAGGTCAGCACATCAATTCCGATTGAATTTGCGTTGGAATTTCTATCTATATAATTCGTTCGACTCAATATTTATATATAAATTTGTTTCAAAATGGTAGGCGATACCTCTTCTTAAACAATTGGATGCCGTTATTTATCAATTCTATCACTACCTCCAAATTATTGGTTTCAAAGCATAACTTTTGGTAACATAATTTTTTTTCTAACGCCTCAACACTAACTTTTGTAAACTCTAGAAGCAAATATTATTTTGAGTCATAATTATCGCAACGAGCGTAAAAGAGATACTCTTCTTCAGTGCATTGTCACAAAATATCGCCTTCCGGTTGTATGCTTCTGTCTCCCTCCAACTGTTCGATATTGCATTATGAAATTCACCTGAAACACTTTTCGCCCTACCCTCGTGGAGTTT
This sequence comes from Philornis downsi, assembly GCA_019455685.1. Classification (NCBI taxonomy): domain Eukaryota; kingdom Metazoa; phylum Arthropoda; class Insecta; order Diptera; family Muscidae; genus Philornis; species Philornis downsi. Next base: position 6,997,529 of record JAHXMU010000136.1, on the reverse strand, counting down.
GCCCATATTTATCATATTTAATAGCGGCCAACTGATATTGAAGAAATAATACAAATTAAACAGCTACTGCATTGCAACGAATTTATAACTGTTTTTTTAAACTTTTTTCGCTTTAGAATATCTGCGTTCACGTCTATTTAGTTATTGTTTTCGTTCTCTCACTGCCTTTAACCATCCAACACATACGAATTTCAGCTACTTAAAAAAACAACACTACCACGAAACGAATAGGAAAAGAAAAATATAATAAAAATATGATAGATACAGAAATTCATGAACAAAAGAGGAAAATACAGCAAACACAAATGATAATAAGAGACGAGGAAACGGGGGGAAGGGAATGAAATGAACATACACCACAACACTTGATAAATTTTAAGAGAAACCTAAAATAATACAAAATTGCCTCTCGAAAAAAGAAACAACTTCTTATTGTGGCACAAAGCCCATAATCACAATGAAATTTGTGTGTAAACTTACCTCCTGTAGGCGTCGTAGCTGTTGAGCCTCCACCTGGACCTGCACCACTGCCACCGCCTGGGCCTGGTGCTCCGCCACCACCAGTGCCATTGCTGCCATCCGTTGTGCTCATTTTATTTAAAAAGGCCGTATATTTATTGATAAAAATTCTAGAAAACAAAAACGTTTGATGGCAGAACCAACAATAAGAAAATTTTCAACTGGACACCACAATCACAACAATATGAACAGATGAAAAAGTACAGCTTGGCGGCTTTCAGTTCGATACTACATATTCGTTTTTTTTACATCTCCCCATTGCACACGCACACATTTGATTCGCTGGCACATGAACGTACACAATCACAGTAGTTTCTTTCAATTTGACACATTTTTTACGAATTTTCTGCACTTTTTTTCACACTCACCTTACTTTTGTTTATAACGTTATCTTGAATCAACTTCTATACTTTTGTACAAATACCCTTTATAAATTTCCAGAATTTAATTGTATTAGTTGTTTATTAACACTTTTTTTGTTTTTGCCTTTAATTAGTATATGGGTATTTCTTATATTTCCGATTTTTTTCTGGTTTGAGCACTGCCAAAATACGTCCGTCGGGCATGAAGATTTACAAGAAATAAAAGGAACAAGAAGCTTAAAGCGCAACCAAAGAAGATTTGCGCAACTACCCATACGAGCAACAGGGTTGTATTGGTGCAGTCATATGGTGTTGAATGATATTAAAAAGGGGAAAATATTTTGTGACGTACAAACATACCCCAAAAAATCCTAGATATTATGCTTTGTCTACACCGGAGATCTTTGATGAGAAGGTTTTCAAAAACCTTTTAGACAACTTTTCTTTACAAACAAAGATGCAAAAGGCAAGAAAGAAAAAGGAAATAGAATTTTAACTTTATTTAATAAATTATTTTCTGTTGAATAATGACCAACCAAATGTTTAATATATTTGGTAACCAATATAATCAGGTACATTTTGTTTTCTAATTTCCCCGTTAGATGATTTCAAATTATTTCTTTTGTTTTCATCACATGTTTTACTACAATTGGCACATACGTGTTTTTGGTCGTATAAACTCGGACAAAATGAGGTTTTATAAAATCTTTAAATTTTATATAAGAAAAGTTAATAACTGCGAAGCAGATGTAGGTTTGATCAGCTTATTAACTCAACGTGATGTTACGTCAGTGAAAATGTGTTAGTGTATTAAATTTCTCAAACTTCAGCTTGCACGTTGACTTGATCAAATGCAAGTATATTTATAAAAATTGTCATATATTTGGAAAGAAAATGTAAAAAAAATTATTCACAAACGATTATCTTTTTCAAGGCAAATCTAAATATGCAATTTTTGTTAAAATTGGCAAATAAAAAATTAACCCAATAAACCACAAACGAAAGCTATTCCCAAGATAAATTCAAGTATTCTATTTTAATTCGTCTCCTACCCTTCAGACCAGAGTTTTATGTGTCTGTTAAGTTTGTGAGTGGTGTAAAAATGGTCGTGAAATTTTAAACTAATTTTTTTCACCCATTTTTTTCTAGCTTCAAGCGGTAGAAGTCTTCCATTTTACATTACTTGTTAATATGTACGAGCAATTCTTTTTATTAGTATTCTTTCAGCATCAGAAACATCCATTGTTCAATTTGTTGTCCAGCAAAACAAGCTTTTAAAGAAATTCCACTAACGAATTGTTCTGATTTATTTAACTTAATTTTAGAAAATACTTTTTAAGAAATTCGGACAAATTATCAACAGGTGAGATTAAATTTGTCAGACCAATCTTTTGATGTGTCATCCTATTTATCAAATGCACCTTCTTTGTAGACAATGTCTGGTAATTTTCGACGTCTGCTAAAAAGGACATTTGTGGCCATATTCACTGTTGACAAATTAAATAATCTGGCAACTGCTATGAACAAAATCATCATTTTGCCCGCTCACAAGCAGCTGCTGACAATTACGTGTAAGCATTTTGTGTTATTGCGATTTTTGTACCGTATGTACTTTTAAAAATCTGGAAATATATGGATTTTTCATAAAACAAAAAAAAAAGAGATTGCACTACTCAGGTATTTATTTCATTTATGTTATAGACAAAATTTTCCCAAAACGTAATTGTACTATTTCTGTGTAGCACACTCTCATCTCTCACCACCACGTTGACTAAACTGGCCCATTCCAGTGGAGCTCATATAATATACAAATAAATTTATTCCAGTTGAAGCTAAAACATCGCAAGTTTTAACATTTATATTTTAATGGGTTCAGTTGTCTCTCAGCTACCAAAACAATCAGTTGCCGTGGATATGTCTTCACCCCAAGCTCAATTTGTACAAAACACCTTGAAGCAGCACAAAGTAGTGATATTTTCCAAGACATATTGCCCCTATTGCAGTATGGCAAAAGAGGTACGTGGGAATTATTAGAAATATTGCAATTAACTCATACTCGTAATGGTGTAATTTCAGCAATTCAAAAAATTATCGGTTCCATATCACGTTGTGGAGTTAGAACAACGGGACGACGGTGACGAAATCCAAAGCGTATTGGGGCAAATGACTGGTGGCTCGACGGTAAGTGAAATAATATTAAATTCTTTACTGCAAAAGTACATTCTGGTTGGATTTTCCAATGGGTTTACTCACACTTGAAGGTGAAGTTCACAAACCAGAATATCGAATGTAAACAAGTTCTTCAAAAGAATAAATAATTATTTCTTGTGTTTCATTGTTGCTTCTAATACAATATGAAAATTGCTGCAGGATTGCTATGATTAAGTGCTTTTGTTTATCTGTATGTGACATCTTGAGTTGAAATAAGTGACGTATCAACACACGAGTTCGACCTGCTGCATTTAGTCATCGTTTTGCTATACGTTGGTTAGGGGAACAAACCTAATTCAGGCACTACTATATGGTGCTGAAATAAGGACATTTTTTCTTAAATACAGGAATCTTAAATTACAAAGGTTTTTATAAAAAACGCGTTTAAATATTCTCAAACACAGGAATTTCAAACTTTCAAGGTTTTTTTTATTAAAGTGATTAAATGTCGTATTTTTAATTACACGTCATGCTCTATTTAAAATAAAGTAATTCCGGTAAAAAAAATAAGAATAATACAGTAACTTATTAAATGTTTTAAGAACGTTTTCACTTTAATTTTAACTTATTTATTCAGGATTGTAATTTTAAGTCTTAAGGCCGATTTGATTGAATTATAATATTATAACGTATCTGCAAATGCATATACAACTTTACAATACTAATGTTATAAAAAAGTTTGTGTATCTTAATACGAGAAAAATATGATTTACAATATGACGATCTACTTCACTTATTAGAATTTTTCACTATGTATGTTTTTCGTCCTAAAATACGGAATTATAACTTTGATTGGAATTTACAGCTACTTCATAATATAACGCAAAATTTAATAACAGATTAAATGGTTAAAATTAGTAACTTCAAGTAATTCTCTTTAAGATTTAATTAACGAAGTTATTGAGATGCTATACAAATAATGGCTCAAAAAAAAAAAAAAAAAAAAAAAAAAAAAATTTATTTTAGCGATAATCATATCCCCGTTCAGAATGAAAAAGAAAAAAAGGGCTCAAGCGGATAATTATAGATGAGGAATGTCATTGAAATACGCAAGAAGTCTCTTGTAAGTGTTTTGGGATGAAGAAAAAATTTTTAGTGTGTTTGGAAGTTTGTTAAACTGCCTGCCTACTCTTACTTGAAAAGATCTGCTCATATAATATTTTGTGTTATGAATAATCAATTGATTAGTGCGAATTGATCGAGTAAACTACAAAATTACGAAAAGAACAACCTAGAAATTGTATCACAAACGGAGACACATCAATTCGACGAAGACAGAACAGATAACGTATAGCATGATTGAAGGATAACTGGATTTTCGTTATATTGCTTTTAACTGTACCCGCATATATTTCGATACAATAATTTATATGCGACATTATTAAACCATGCCCTAGTTTTCGTTTAACATGAAGCGGAATTATAGTATAACCGCCGAAGGGTCATATTCACGCGTGAAACTACTCTATCAGTATGCAATTCAAATGAGAGCTTATCATAAATTATAAGGCCCAAACATTCAATGCTTTTGTCTTAGACGGATTCACTTTAAGTTTATTTGAAAACATCCATACATACATATGTACATTGAAATACGTCCTTAATTTTTTGCTTGAATAACGTCATTATTGTGATAACTTCCATTGAAAAGCAGTTGAACATCATCAGCATACGCAAAGCATAAACAAATATCCAACAATCTCTAGAGAGATTAGAATACTAAAACTGTGGTCGTTAACATTGACTCTGATAGATTCCGTTAGACCCGTCAGCAACATTGAAGTACCACGTCCCCGCCTAAAAATTTGGTGCTTCGGAATGTATTCTACTACTTTGGAGAGCACGCACGGGCAATATATATATGTATAGAGTTTGGTCTCAAATTTTCAAAAGCACTATCACCGGCTTTCTTTTTAGTTGGGAATGTTTTAGAAGTTTTCCATAACCTTGGAAAAGTGGAAGTCATTATAATGGTATTAACTACATGTAATACGTTTTTGTTAAGAAATTTAATAAATATTTATGAACATGAGCGGTAGTATGTAAATTGATATTGAAATGAGATTTTAAAAATGTATAAATTTTATTTTTGATTCGCGTCTTTGTGCAAATTCAATAACATTATTTAAGCGTGACCAAAACAGTATTTTAGAAGGAACTGACGTACCAATTGTGGATAGTCTATTCAGCGACTTTCTAATCATACGGGTATTAATTTCCTATGACTTACCAAACAATAAATTGATTACAATTAACGTTTTGACAGTACCAGGAATTGGTCTATAAAACACAAAATATTTATTATTCACCTGAATTTATAATAGCATCTTCAAAGTAAAAAATGTTAAATACAAATTGAATTTCAATTCATTGGGCTATTTGTGCATTTCTACTAGTAATGAGTTAAACAATCTTACAATGTAGTAGGCATATTAGTTGTGAATAATTTTCAAAAGTGTAGCTTTAGAAACATATTTCATACTGAGAACAAATACGCCTACGCTTGCCGCCATAAACAAACCTCAACATTATGGAGAAGCACACATGGAATATAGGAATGCCATCCCGATTTGTTCCAATATATAATTCTCTCCCATAAATGATGCAAGGCATACAACATAATATACTGTTTCTACTTTACATGTATTGATAGAATCATGTTAAAATATATCTGAAATTCGTATCTTCTATATATATATATATATATATATATTTATATATATATATATATATATATATATATATATATATATATGATAGCTAATTTCAAAGTAATATGCTCACGACCATATTGAAATATAATAAATTTGGTTTTATCAACATTGATTTTTATAAAATTTGTAGCAATCCAGCCACAAGTACAACCGTTATCGTAATCGAAACCCGATATGCAGCTGTTAATGGCAGATGTAGTTATTTGTTGTACATGGATGGATGGATGGCGAGTTTTTTTATGTCAACACATTTTTAATGTGGTTTTCCTAAAAAAAAGCTCAGTTTGCAAAATTAATCTATAGAGAAAAGCAATTTTTGCGTGCATTTTAGACTGAGGAAACATCACGATTTCCTTTTCAATTACTTAGTATTAACCCTTTTTTCCAATAAATGGTTTAACATTCATTCAGTTTTTTATTAATGCTTGTTTGAACGATGATGGGATGACAGAATTAAAAGAATATGTACATAACAAAACTTAATATAAAACGACGCGGAAATAAGTTGGAAACCATAACTTATTCCGCTTTAGCAATTTCTTTTATTTCAGAGCTTATATTAACTTCTCCCATCGCTCTCACTTTGACAGTTTAGAGCAATTACATTAAAAACAAATAGCGTGATTGCATATCAGATTCGGATGGGCGGAGTATACATATATGTGAATGAAGATCAATATCAAGATATAAAAAATTATTCCCACGTCATGATCTATTTAATTCTGCCTTGACAATAATAACTTTAGTATATATATAACAATTTTATCCATATTTTTTTTATTGTAGGTACCTCGCTGCTTTATCGATGGCAAATTTATTGGTGGTGGCACAGATGTTAAGAAAATGTATGAAACTGGAGCTTTACAAAAATATTTCAGTTGAATTACTATCCAAACTATCCACATCCACATCATTATGGATTCAATTGCATAAGCACTAGTCTTCATTCATTTTAGCTAAAACTTATAAAGGACTTTTAGAATATTTATAAATGTTTGTACTTGCTTTATTCTTAATGATGTAATAAATAATAACGTGAAACGTACTCTTATGCTTAGCTTGCATGGAAAATAATGTCTTCCATTTGTTTTTTCCTTTTTTCTAGAAAAAATATATACTTTATGTGAAAAAATATATGGCGTTAAAAAAACATAAAAAAAAATCCTTAATTTATCATAAAATCTTCGGAGTACATTTATTATTTAAATATTCAATTAAACGAATAATCAAATGGTCTTCATACAACCTTAAGGCTTAGTTGCATAACCGTTATAGCAAAACAACCGATTGCATTTTGTAACCGCTACCTTAATAGTAAATTTAAAAGAGAAGACAGATAATGGTTACCAGTTATTAAAAACGAGATTTTTATTATTTCGGCTCCTGAAATGAACATATATTACATGAAATACTAAAAAAATATGAGAGATAGCCAACAATATTTGCTCGATATTTTCTGTTCAATCTAATCTGTATAATCATTTCCTGATTTGAAGGATGAAGGCAAATGAAAGTAAAGGTGTAATAAAAAGAACTCGTATTTTTTCAACACATATATTTTCTGATCTATATCTTGCATTGTGTAAGTGCGATCGGGTTACGCTAGATGATGTTAAAAAGATTTCGTACACCAAAAAAAAAAAAAAAAAGTAGGGAAAGGTGAAAACTTAGTAGTATCCGAAAGTGTGGATAACGTTTATCGTCCTGATGCTGTAACAACTAATCCTGCGTAGTTTCGGTCCCGTCGATTCCGTTCCGGTCATTTGGATGCATTGTTGCCAGAACTTTATAACGAAAAAAAGTTAAAGCATGCTAAAAGTCCAAGAAAAAGCTAATTATTTGTTAAGAAAATTGACGTAATTTAAACAAAGGTACATATATCAATTTTTTGAAACTTAGCACATGAGATCTGTACTCATACTGAATGAAGGCTCTTGCGGGGTAAGATCTATATATAAAATTATATTTATTTATTTTAAAAACATATAATCTTCATCCAGTCAGCATCATTTTCTGTCTTTTTTGCCATTAGAATTAATTAGCTTATCATAGAATTCTAAACATTATTGTTTAATATTGGAATGTCTAAACAGATAGAAACAATATTTCGCGACCAAGGTGATGTATGACAACTTTTCTAAAGTGCTATTTTTGATGAATATTGTATTTTTATAATTTTTTTATTTAATTTTTATTACGTATTTTTTTTTTAAATTATATTATTGAGCAGATTAAATCTAATAGATGAATTGTTGTATATTGTAATTAACTTATGATTGGCCGGAAGGCTTTAAATTATAAGCCAATTAAATAAATAAAATAAAAAGAGTTATTTATTTCAACTAATTTATGTAAAGATCCAAATAGCATTTTAAATATTTGTGAAATATTTTTTTTAACTCATACAAATAACAAGAATTATATTCTAATTCGTTTTAAGTAATAAAATGTGTACTTATATCGGATATTTTATACCTATAAGCACAAATAGTAATAACGCGATGCATGGAAAGTGCGTCATTGATTTTAATATTCTTAACCAAACCGAACTCATCTAAATTGTTACAGCAAATGCTGATTCGTTTAAGTTTAAGTTCTTTCAGCTCCTTTTATACAGTATGAACTTTAAGTGATTTTGCTCATGGGAATAAAGTCAACGTTAAAATTTGTCAGAAACTGTTTTTACGATTCTAACTTTGGATGCATTTCTTTTGATGTGCATGCACACCATCAAGCAGTGAAAAGGACCGAACTTCGAGTGAGGAATATGCGTTTTTACTGATGAATATATATCATCAAAACTTTTTGTTTTATGATTCTATTAGGTATGGATTAAAATAATTTCCAGGGGTGATATCTATTAAAATGCTAAACTAACCTGACTTCAAAATTCTATTTTGTCTTAAAATATTGATCAACAAGGCCAAGATATTGTGTGAAATTGATTTTGTTACTAATATTGGCATTTCATTACAAAATGAATCAAATGTTCATTCAGTTTTGCTTAATTTGGAAGAACCAAGTCCAACAGGTATAAGCAGAACCCTAGGTTTTCTGTAGCAATTAACTTTAGTACTATTTTTAAGGTACTTCAGTCCGACTTTTTATATTTTCCAATATATTTCTCTCTATTTAATATCAAAATTTGATTATAGTTCGTATGGAAGCTTCAAAATATTTGGCTTTCTTCACAAAAGTGTCAATGTTTCAAGTTTCTGTTTGAATAATTTATACTTTTCTATTTCATAAAAATTTCTGAAAGATATTTCACAGCAAAATAGCTTGGAAAATTCTTTAATTCCTCCGCAGAGCAATTTTTTTCAACGCAGCAAACATTTCTCGTAGACACTTCGTTTTCCTTTAAATTGAATGCTACTGTAGTAAGAGCAAAAATATTTTAAACTTTCTTTATAGTGAAATAAATTTCAATAACTTACTTAGCGAAAATGTAAAAAAATTAAAAATTTGTAAAAAAAAGCCAGATGAAACGCTTAAAGTTAAATCCAGTTTTTTATCCGCTAAACAGATTAAAGAAAAAAGCTAAATCTAGCGAGGAAAAAGCTAACTTAGCTCTACTGTTTTGGATGGCAAAGATGCACCACATTCTGAAAGACCAATTGTGGAAAATGTCGATATAATGGAAATCAAGTTTGACCGTTATATATGCACAGTTTCGATTGCCAAGGAGCTAAACATTGCAAAAAAAAACCGTTTGGAACCCCTTGAATAAGACTGGATACAAAAAGAAGCTCGATATATGGGTGTCACACGAATTACCTCACAAGGACCTCATAGATCGAATTCCCATCCGTGAATTGCTGTTAAATTGGTATAAAGTCGGTCCATTTCTGAAGCGGATGGCGACAATGTCAAGCGAAAACCATAGTGGTCCAGTAGCAGTGGTGGGATTGCCAAACTTTTAATTTGGACCTGTGCTGTCAAGCAATCGACCGTCCCAGCCAAAGCAATCGATCGCCGAAGTTATTTTTCCAATAGCGGCGAGGGTTTCTACAAGAGAGATATAATGGAATTACCTTCAAAATGGCAATAAGTTAACAAGAAAAACGTTGCATATTCTATCTAAATCGGATCATTCTAACTATGCTAAATAAAGTATTTGGTGTCATGCGTTTTGCATGAAAATATTCGAATATACATATATGCTATTGAAACAGGCATTCGACTAACACAAATGTAAACAAAAGTTAATACTTTGGTTCCATCATGGCGAATACTGTAATATATTTGTTCTGTGGGCGGGAAACTGAAAATTGCTATTGAACGTTTAGTGTTCACCCAAGACAATTTCTCATTGTGTGCAGTTGAACAATCTCAACATTTCGCCGAATTTATGATACCTGTAACATGGACTAAACTGATACAAATCTGAAAACTTCGCAAAATAAGATCCCCCGGTGAAAACGGAGCTTATAAACAAATTACTAAAAACTCGCTAATATTGAAGTGTGATCAGATCTTGAAAATACAGCGTTCGTGATATTTTGTTTTGGCGTTTCTTTTTGTTTTGTCGCCCCCATTTACCTTACATTTGTTTTGGAGATGTTTTTAATTTGATAATTTTGATATTTTACCATTATGATATTGCCGCTCAGTTGGAATAACATTTTCCTTTAAGAATAATGTAGCAGAGCAGTTTAATGTCCTCGAATTTTCGCTAACCACATCTTTAGTTAGTACGCATTCTCCTGCAATTAATCAGGAGAAAAAAATTTGAATTTTCTATAGCAATTACGAACCAGGCTTCGGCAACTCCAGGCCTTACTTTGTGCAGCCCAAAAGGATATCAGTGATTACTACAAAATAGCACTTTCTTTTTTGTGAAAAATTCTGCCTTTGACGTTTTTTTTTTTTTTGGCAGAGATATTTTGGAATAAAAAATCGTAACATTTCTTTTACAACTTTTCAAAAATTGTATCCACCCTTATGTTAATAAAAAACATTTATGTCAATTTTTTCAAAAATTTTTATTGTTTTCTTTAATTGGTTTCTTTGAAATAGATCTTCATAGTTGTACAGACATTATTTTATATGGGGAAGTTTCTTTAAAATGTAAAAATCTTGCAAAAAATATATATATTTGGTTTACAAAAAAAAAAAAAAGAAAAAAAAGTATATAACTATAAATACACTTACGTGTTGGAGAAAAAAATATCGATTATAAAATTTAACTTGAAATTTAACATATAAAAATATGGTAAACTTTAAAAAAAATTGGCAAAAAAAACAACGTTGAAAATTTGAAAGTAAAAATTTATGATTCAAGTAAGGGTTCAAACTTTTTCTACAAAAGCAAATTTCAAACAAAATAAAGATGTTTTTTTTTAGTATAAAAAGATGTTATGCCTTATACAAGGGTCTGCCGTAAGTAGGGGAAGACAACATGATTGTCAAATCTTTTAAACCAAACTTTTATAAACTGATACTCTTTTCAATTGACATCTATAAATAGTTTGCTTAGTAAAAGTTTACCTCAATGTTTAGTATTAAATGATATTGGCAAAGTGTCTGTCCAAAGTAGAGACCACTGCATAAAATTAGCACAAACAAAACGAAGGAAATTTGTTGATGTTGAAAGGATAATAGGAGTTGGGTTGTTGCTTGATGTTTTCTAAAGATGTTAATATATAAAAATTCATTTGAAATTGTAAAAATATTTTATATGTTAAAACAAAAAAGAATGATATTGAACAGTTCTATATGATTGTTGGTTGGCTTCCGGGTTTGGAGGGGGTTGTCTGTACCACCACTAAGGAGTTGTTGTTTTCTTTAAATTACCATTTATCTTTGTAACGCCGTTGATTTAGTACTTAAGCGTTGCTTTCAGTAGTGGTATTTTGAACCTCCTGACCAACATTCTATTTGTATATGTAGTTGTGAAAAATATATATATTACAAACCAGAGTTGAGTTTCACAAATTTATACGGGATTTCGAAAAGGAATACAGGTATTGGTGGTTGTTTGGTTTTTTTCAATTTGTACATGGAGGATGTGGAATGTAATGATGGATATAACAGTTGCGTTGAAGGTGGTGTTGTGTACAGTAGTTTCAAAATTATTGGAAAAATAAAAAAGAAAAGATATAAAAATTAGTGAAAAAATAACAATTTTGAATTTTGCACAAATAAGATCGATTAGTAAAGGATTAATGTGTGTGGAGGAAGGAATTGGATACAAGAAGTACAAAGAAATAGCGGAAATGATTAGCAGAACAATCATAAATTTTGTACGAAATGTGTGGAACAGAACCGTCCCATAGCAATTTTCCCACAACAAACTTGGAAAAGTTTCTTCAATTACACTATGCCCTAAAAAAAAAATTAACTTCGATTCTTCTAAATGAACTTCTCGACAAAAAACGATTGGTTATTTATTTTGGCAATTACCTTCAATGTACATGCATGTACAGAAGAACGTTCAATTCGAAGTCAGTTAAGCGACTGGCGCTTTTCGCATCACTTCGCGTAAAGCAAATTTTGTCCATTCGCACTTGGTGGTTTCACACGCAAAGTGGTAAAATATTAAATTTAATTGAAATTAATATCTCATTGTTGTGTCGTTTATTGTTAGCCTTTAATCTTGTGAAATTGAATTGGAAATTTGGTAATTAAAAACATTCCTTCAAAAAGCATATTGATTCTTCATTAGGCACCAGAAGACATGTATAATTATACGTTTCTATTTCACAACTGTTCGGAGTCAAATACTTACGTTACAATCTGTCAGTTTGTGTAACGACTCACCTTAGTGTAGCAGCTCTTTTTAGATTATACGTTTTTTGAATTTCGTCCGTTCAAGTTGATACTTGGCCCAACTAAAGTTTAATTTAATGTAAAAAATTCAATTCCATCCAGGATTGTTTTATTCTCTTCTAATCCTTTTTTATGGAAATAAACACATATTTTACATTAGCATGTGTCCTTTCTACGCATTAATACCGAGTCCCGTTCGAAATTGTTACTTGAAGAATCAATTTCTAGGTAAAATTCTAAATAAAGAGTTAAAAAACCAGTTGTACTTTTAAGAAGCAATAGTTTTCATAAAAAAATATTTTTTAATTAAAAAAATTGTTCTAGTCAACAATAACGTCATGTAGACCTCATGGCGTTACCAAATAATAATATAACTAATTCCAAAATTAATGCGATTATTTAAAGATACTTTTTCTTTTATAACAACATGACTGGAAACATTTCTCTATTGGACAGATTCCTAAACTATTCTAAAACAAATCTTTTGATAGAATCATCTTCTTTCTGAGAAAGGAACCCAAACGCAAAAGCTTAGGAAAAGTAACATTTTAATCAAAATTGTGGAAATTTCATAATCAGTAATTTGTCTTATTATATATTTATAACATTTGGCAAGTTCTCTCCATTCTCCGCTATTTATTTGTTAAAAAGCATACATAGGAGTTATTTTGTTAGTAATTAGTGTTAATGATTTTAGTTAACATAAATACAAATCACTTTCAGGCTACCCAGGCAGAATTTACAAATGTAGTGCTGGCGCAGTGTGCTCTGATATCCCGCAAAATTATTGTAAAACCAATTACAGTATTAGTGAAATTCATTAAGATTCTTGTTGTTTTCCAATTGTACCCAACAAAAAAAAAAATAATATCTAGAGCAGAACCCAACATTTTGGTACAATGTCTTACTATATTATCGAATTGATTCTATTTAAAAAGGGTGAGAGAAATCTTATAGATCTTAACAAGAAACTCGTTCCCATAATGCGAACTAGGTAGGTTATTGGAAAAGAGCTAATTTCATATCAAAAAATGTGAATTGCCCTAGCGAGCGTCCATGATCAAGATTATCAATGAGTATTAATTGCACGTATTTCGGAAGTAATCACTTCTAAAAAAATAATGACAGAATCTTGATGAGTTCGTGTACCAATCATATACTGATCGGATCGATGTTATTTGATGTACGTACAAAGTTCACAAATCTCCCGTACTCGCAAGTACTGACGTACTTCGTACAGATGCAGTACTCAATGTGAACTACGGCAAAGCTCCTGAGACAGTGCTTGTGTCATTATTCCAATACCAACCGCTGTACTGCGCCGTCCTTAGGTCGTTGGTAGGTATATTTCTGCCTGAGTATCCATGTTTTTGTGTCCTGACTTCCTAGCATAGCGTATTAGTCGTCAAATTCCTTACAGGACTACAAGCAGCAATGTCTAAAACTTGAAGCTGAAGCGTTAAGACTCTGTAGCGTCAAGCTTTAGAGCTGGTAATGATAAAAACGTTTTTGCATTTTGTTTTTCATAATGAATTTTATTCCTTTTTGTTTTAATAATGTTGTATTTGTTTGTTTTTTTGTTTTGCTTTGTTGTTTTCAATAAATAATGCAGTCATTTTACAATAAGTTCTGATTTATTAATGATGATGATGATTATTATTAGTAGGTATTAAAAGACAAACATTTGTTGTTGGTTAATGTTCATTCTGTGATGTATTTGATGCTCATTGAGAGCAAGCGGGGAATAAATGCGCGCGTATGTTTGACACACACTTCGGATATATAGATGGAGGATGGATGTTGTTTTCGTTTCTTTTTGTTTTAATATAAAATGTTAAAATTAGATGATACCTGACTGCTTTTGCGTTTATTTTATTGTTGTTGGTTGGTTGATAGGTTGCATGGTTGTGGTTTTAGTAGAGTTATTGGATTTTTATATATTGTTTTTCTGTTCGTTTCTTTAGTTTACCTGTTGTTGTTGATTATTTTGTCCTCCGGCGTTATTGGGTTTTCTGTTACGACGTGGACGGTTGTTACGTGGAGGACCGCCTGATTGTCCACCATTACCTGAAAGGAAAAAATTGAAGTATGAAAGAAAATATTAAGTTAAACTGGCGAAGAAGAAATGTATTTTTTGGAAGAAACTAAAAAAACGAGCGATATTAAATATAGAACTATATAGAGTTATTTCAAAGGCTGTATTCCATTCCTTGATATATGGTTTCTAGGTGGTCCTAGTATTGTATATTCTTAAATAGCGCGTTTATCCACTCGCACTTGTGACAAATGACATAGCCATCACATCCATTTTGTTTTATGAAAAGTAAATTTCAATTTAAATAATACAAAATTTGTCCAAAAATATCGGAAACCACCTGTTTGCGTTGCAAATTAATGTTATCGGAAATAAAACAAATTGATTTTAGTGGTTTTTCCTTTCATAAAGGCGTCACCTTTATTATGCCAATATTACCTTGTTCCAGCACAGAGGTTTATATATGACTATAGATACGTTTAGGACCAAACCCGAAAAGCAAGTCCTGACGATACGCTTATGTCCAAATCAGTGTAGTAAGTGCTGACGATACGTTTGTTTAGGACCAAACCCAAATAGCAAGTGAATTTTAATATATTTTTTAAACAAGATGGAGCGAGGTGGCTTCTATCAGTGGTAGCCGTTACTCGTTAAAAACTTATATATTGCAGTCTGAGTGAAAACTCAGACAATGTTCAAACCGATTGAGAATATTACAGAAGGCTTGTGTTTAATCGATAATTTTATTATTATTTTTTTTTTTTAATTTTGATATTATTTATGTTTATCCCCCTGTTCAGAAGTTTTGTAAGCTTGCAATACGTTAAGCCATTTTAATTTTATTATAATGTAATTTCACATTCAATTGGCCATAAGGCTTCTAATTACAAGTTGTAAATAAATTAAATTAAATAACAAATCTATATATATAAAAATCAATTGCTGTGCGTTAGTCTCGCTAAAGCTCGAGAACGGTTGGACCGATTTGGCTGATTTTGGTCTCAAATTATTGGTAGAGTATTCCGGAAGGTTTAAAAGGTTTTATTTGAAGTGATAGATGGCGTTGGAGATGAGATTTTTGCAATAATTTTTTTTTTACCACATTAACATTTTGAAGGCAAGACAACGTTTGCCGGGTCAGCTAGTTTCAGATAAAAATATAAAATATAGTGGCTAAAAATCGTCACTCGCTTAAATTTTTTTAGTCGATAGAAGACATTAAGGCGTCTTATCGGTGAGAATTGAAAGCGTTTCCGGAAAATGTTGAAAAATGTCTTGATGACTGAATTATTTGTTGGCATAAGTGTGTTATATCAAAAGGCAATCAATTTTGAAGGTGGTTCAATTAATTTGAATAACATGTTGTGATTTATTGACCAATTCCTGTCACTTTTTTTTTGACAGAATTTACAATGCATTATAATTACAAACTTTTATTATTGCAATTGAGTGCAACACAACCGCGCATAATCCAACGAACAGGAGGTGACGTTATAGAAATATAAAAACAAAACGTAAAATTTCCTTATGGTTTCTCTTCATAAGAAATATTTTTATGAAAAAATGTATATCTCTAAAACTGGATGCATTTAAAGGTTACTGATTACAACATTAACTCCTAACAGGTTTTAAATATAATTGTTTTACAGTAAAAACTCTGTCAAACTAATTTTCTTTTGTCACTGTGGACCTTTTTGAATGACTGAAACAATTTACCAACAATTTCGTATGATTTATTTATTTACTTATCAATCAACATTGTATGCTAGTAATATTAATTGTATTTCCATTTTACATTTTCATATTTGTATTATTTATTTATTTCTGGCTTGTAATTTAAAGCCTTCTTCATCTATTAGATTGAATCTGCTCAATATAAGTTAAAAAAACACGTAATAAAAATTAAATATATTTATTTGATTTTGATTTGATATGATTTACTGCCAAAGAATTTTCCAGGATGCTACCAGAATTCCGTTTTATTACAAAATTTCAATTATCTACTTTCTTCCCTAACAGATTTTAAATATTACACTGCATTTTACAGTTATCTCCAAAGAGTTTTAGTTTGAGATTTTCCCATCATACTGTATGTATTACATTCTGTTTTATAGCAATAGCTCTCCCAAACTTGGTTTTTAGGTGGAAACCATCTTGCATTTACAACAGCCATCCGAGTTTCTGATGAGTTATAATACTACTGTTAAATAATTTCCACTCGATAAGATTTTTTTCTTTTTTTATGCTATGAGAATTTGATTTTTACTTATTTATTTATTTGGTTTGTAATGTGAAGCCTTCCAGGCCAATTATGTATAAGTAAAAGGTAAGTAAAGTAAGTAAATAGTATAAATATTAAAAATATTCAGGCATTGTCTTTGTTTCCAATTCTAAACATAATATTTTGTTTTACAACAAAATCTTTTCCAGAGAAAACAATTTTTTAATGGACAAAAACCGACTGACATTGCAAGTGAGTTACCATCAAAAAATCTCCTTTTGACCAACTGTTTTTCCTGTTAGATTTTTGTTCTTGTTAAAAATGTTCTGATATAAGCTTTCGTATCTAACAGATTTTAAATATCACATTATGTTCTCCAGCAAAATCTCCCAAAAACAGGTGATTTTTTTAGTCAAAAACTTTCTTCAATGGACAAACTGTCTGATAATTTCCTGTGAGTAACCGTTAAAGAATTTTGACTTGATTTTATCATATGTATATATACGCCAATAATTATGATAGGGTCCATCAACCCAAGCGTCTTTTGCATTTCCATTTGCATCAGGAAATACAAAAAAAGGAAATACAAAATACTACTTATGTGTGTGTAGTAGTTTTGGAAGTCCGAGTTTTAAGGTACGAATCCACATAGACCATATTCTAAGTTAAGAAATAATTTGGAGCATTTTGCTGAACACAATCTATATAAAAATAATAGTCATATATAACAGCACATTTTTTTCAATTTTCCAAAACTGGTTTTATGCAATGGAAAATCGCAACATAGCAATAAGAACTGCACATAACTCCATTTTTAGGAATTTGAATTTGGACAACTATTACTAGCACATATCTTTCGTATAGGTTTTTTTTTGTTTTTTTTGTTTTTTTTGTTTTTTTTTCGTTGTATTAGCATTTTGTTTTTATTAAAAATATTCAATTGACTACTTACCGTCGTTACGTGGTGTTCCACGAGGTCCGCCGCCACCGCCACCGCGGTTGTTGTTGAAATTGCGGCGGAAGAAACGTCTTGGGCCACCGGGGCGCATTTGTTGACCGCCTTGACCATCGCCGCCCCTTTGATTAGGGTCAGCGTTCTGATCATGACCGCCATCTCCGCCCATACCTCCATCACCACCGACTTGACGTCTGGGTTGATTGCGGGGATAGTAGCGTGTAAAGCGTCCACCTCTGCCGCGACCACCTCGGCCGCCGCCGCCGCCACCGCCGCGTCTGAAATTGCGCTGTTGTCTTTGTGGTTGGTTTTGCTGATCACCATCAGGGCCTTGATTACCACCATGTTGTATTTGACCCTGGCCGTCTTGTGGATGTTGTTGTGTATTACTACCTTGCCTACGGCGATTCCTTCTCCATGGTAGATGATTGCGACGTCTATCAGCGGCAAATTGACTGCCCCGAACTGGTTCGCCCGAAGGACCAGTAACGTTGGCAGCCTCGTTACCTTTCTCACCAATGACTACGTCGAATTCTACAATTTCACCGTCTCCAACAGAACGTACGGCTTTCTTGGGATTGTTCTTGATGATAGCACTTTGATGGACAAACACATCTTCTTTAGTGTCGTCACGATTGATGAAACCATAACCGCTTTTAACATTGAACCATTTAACGGTGCCGGTAACCTTGGTAGCTGAAAAAAAAAAAATCGATGAAACATAACACATTAGACATGCAATTATTATGGACGAACATTTTTCATTGACAAGGCATTAGGAGCGCGATCAATGGTAGTAAAATATACATGTTTCATATAGCAATGTTCTGAGAAACAATTTTCATTTCACTTATTTATGTGGTTTGGAACTTAAAGCCTTTTGGCCAATAATACATAATATACAATATGCAATTATCCACTTTATATGACAAATCTTACAAGGTAATTTTTATGCACAAAAGTGTATTGGAATATGCTTTCATATACAATTGTTTCCCAATTGTCGTCAAAGACACTTTTCTTGCCTGTCATGTCATTTTTACATTTAAATGTATATATCGTGCAGAACTTGAAATTATTGTGTTTAGAGACTACAAGATGACATTTCTATATTTTTGAATTTTCACATCAATCATTCATCAGCAAAATTTAGACTGCACATGCATCGAAGAAAACAATGACGTTCTTTACTAATTACTCCATGCGTGCAAAGCCTCTAAGTAGGGTAATTGATAAAAAAACTAGAACGTCTTTGTTTATTTACAAACATGAACCAAATTGCTTTAAATTACATACTGATAAGTAAAGTATACCCTTCTTTTCTTCACTTCTTTGTGTCATTTGGCTCACTATCATAAGGTACAATGTGGCATCACTCTGACCACGTTTAAAAATAATTGCAAAAACAAATTGTCCGAAATACCCACGAATGCATACAAACTCACACACATTCACTGCGAATTAGAAATAATGAAAACAAATTTAAGTACAAAAGAGGAATACGTAGAAAAGTTGAATAAAACGGAGAAAAGAATGCAAAACAAAACAAAGTGAAAGATAAATGAGGTTTCCTATGCGTTGAAAGATATAGAGTTGATGTTCTAGGAGCCACTATAAGCAAATTAGGTCAACGATGGAAATTTCAATTATTCATTGATCGTGCAGGTAAAAAAGGAAAAATGCATTGAATGAGAGAGCTAATGCAAATAATGGTCTAAGAACAATAAACTATTTAGAAAAGAGCTTGGTTAATATTACGGTTTTTTCTTAGATAACTTTTTCTAGCATTGATTAGTAAACCGAATGGAATTTCTTCTCGTGGAAACAACGTCTCCAGGAACATTTACCTCATGAAAAGAACATGACTCTTAATCACAGTAGCAATAATACTAATGTTCATTGGGTCAAGATATTAGTGACTGAATATTGCGTTTCATATAAAATACGAGAATTATGAGTTGTTTCAATTTAGCAACCAACAGATTTCCAATAGCAGAAGAGATTTGAATGCAGAACAACGATTTACCAATATGTTTTTAAAATGCTCTATTAAAAGGGAACAATGTTTGTCAATGGACCCACTGAAAGCCCCAAGTGTGGATAATCGTCGGTTGAAAGGAAATCGGCGAATAGCTCTCTGTGTTTTGTGGTTGAGTATACACACTGCTACCAAAAACTGATCACCTACACTAGAGAAATTTTGTATTAGTCCCGCACCGAAGATAAAGCAATATCTCTTAACCTTTTCTTGGGTACGGTAATAGTTTCTCATTTTTCTTGTAAGAATGAAACATTGTCATTTACTTTTTAAATAATTTTATTTTGTGAATAATTGTAATTTTTTTTTTTTAGAAAACCGCGCGACGAACGGCGCGCCGCCGCATTTTTTTTTTGTTGTTGTGCCAAACTATATTTAAGCCGAAAAAATTACACCTTTTTCAAAAGATTGGGTTTTTGAAAGCATTTTGTTTTTTAAAAGTTCCCAAAATTTGGAAAAGTTTTACTTAATTTGAAAAATTGACATCATCACCTGGTATAAGACTGTAGAATAAAGCTTTTTTTTCAGCAGAATAAAGGATTTCCTTTCAAGGGATGATTATGCGAGGAATATAACAGTTTAATCAACTTGGCGTGAATTTGCGGTCAAAAAAATTAAAAATTCCTGGAAAATAAACAGGTACTGTTTAAGAACCACCGAAAACGATTTATTAAGTATAGGTACGTTCAAAAATGTCCACATCTTAGGATGTTTCGGTATCGCTTAGCTCACGGACTCGAAGTAAAAATTAAATATATCGCCGTTAAATTATCCAGAATCTTATATTCAAAAGGTGATAACGGTAATCTTAATGTACATAGGCAACGCGTGGTTTTCGGTAAAACAAAAGACGAAGGAGAAACGGAAAGAAAAAGCGTTTCGGAAATGACATAATTCATGTTGTCTTTGAATCGAGCGCATTACATAAACTAAACAATGACCAAAAACACGCACTCGACATAATTCGGTGGCACATATGAAATTTTAACCGCTATTTTCTATCATACCGATTCCATTAATGAAGAATATTCCCCACCAGCACTCTTAATCAACAAGATTTGTTTTCGGACTTTCCGTGACCAAGTAAATAGTAAACACAAGGTTAGATTCGCATACGAAATCGAATTTGGCATAAAGTTGCCACAATGCCGCATCAAACACACAGACTTGAAATCAAAACAAAAATTATTTCGTTTCCTTTGTACACAAATAAAGACTATTAACTTTTTCGCTATCCCCGTTTTCAGTTCGGTCCACAATGGTCGAAATCTACCAAACTAGCGCATCGTATCGTACCGGTATATGAAATTTTCGCTAGTCTGGGCGATTCCTCTTCTTCTATTCTGGTGCTGCTGCCGTTGCTGTTGTTGTTGATGTGTGAGGAAAAAGAGTAAAGGAAGGAAAACAACCCAAAAATGTGTAGTGCATAGTGCCGGCGATGACCGTACTTTTTTTGTTTTACAAAATGGCGGCCAATAAAATATATTTTAAGCACACAAAATGTGCCCATACGAGACGAAGAAGAAAAATAAGCTCAAAACACATGTTCATATTTCAGCATGCAGCAAAGATTTTTGGTTAGTTCTGCTCGTCTTCACAATTTTGGTTTAATTAAATTATGCATTTATTTGTCGCAGTGTTGACACAATAACCAGTGGGTTGAACGGTGAAACTTACCAATAATTTCCTTAACTGGCGGTGGCTGCTTTTGTTGCTGAGCAGCATCGCCTTGTGGGGAGTCTTGAGGCTGTTGTTGTTGCTGCTCTTGGAGCTTGGAGTCTTCCATTTTTTCCTAGTTGTTGTTCTACTTCAAGTTATTTGAAAGCTGAAACAAAAATCTTCGTCGTCGTCTCGCACCTGGCTGCTACCTTCGTCAACGTTGGTTGCTGTTGCGTGGTGACTTTTCTTCGAGGTTTTGTTCAGCTTCTCTCGATTTACACGGATGTCCTTTTCTTTTCGATGTTATTTGCTTGGTGTATTCTATTTGGGGACTCTTTCAACTACTCCGTTCTTAAATTTCGAGTGATGGATGGTAAAAAAATCACTCCCAAATCCTTTTTGTCCGCTGTGCAATGATGTTTCTTTTCCAGATCTTACTCGAATGACATGAAAACCATGGTTGCCTTCTAGAGATGGTAAAGTTGTACAAACCATGTTGTTTAGGATTTTCTCTTGTATTGGAAGAGCACATCTAGTGGTATGAATATTAGAGCTGCATATTAACACCAGCTATCTCTCTTTTATAATAAAATGTCTTCTTCCGCTTTGCAATTGCCAGTGATGCCAAGACATTGTTTGAGAAATTCCAAGCACTGTCAACACAGAAAAGCGTAAAATTGCATAAATTTATGATCTGAGATCAGCCAAATATTTGGTTCAGTTCATCTATTCCAGAATAACCAAATGTTTGTATAAAAAATTTACTAAAGCTGCAGTAGATTCGTAACCCTACACACAAAAGTGAAAAACTCAAAGCATAATACATTTCCGTTGATGCAAGAACACCTGAGGCCAACGAAGCTATTTACAGCCGAGTTTTAATGTTTCTTTGTAATTTTCGGATATAATATATGCTACATGCATGTTAGAAATAGGAAAGTGGATAATATTCTAACAGATGGGTCTGATCTGATAGATAGAGAGCGAACTAATCTTCTTAACGGATTGTGGAAAAAATTCCCTGAGATATTTATTCCTCGTCGTCGTAATATGTTCGATAATATATTTGTAAAATTGCGTCATTTTGTATAACAATTTCCTTGCACAAGTTTTAATATTTATTATCGAACGTATTTTGATATTAAAAATATTGGCTCCTTCGATATCTGTGCAGAGCGACAACAAAAAAAAAAAGGTGACATTGTCACAAAAGAAAATTTTTCCTCGCGAAAGAACATAACACTCACTTTCCGGTGGAAAATTTATCTTTAAATTTAAAAATAATTTTTTATATGAAGTTGCAGAATAGAACCAGCTTAAATGATAAATAAATTAAAATGATAAATAAATGATGCATAAACTGATCAGCAATCTATAGATTTGAGAAAATTTGCAAATATTTAATATAGAAATTTTACCAAATGACTCGCAAATGGGTTTAAATCTGTCAGACCAAAGTATTATTGTGTCATTTCCTTAAGGTTTGCATGAAAATAAATGATAAAAATATAAAATAATAAGTTTCTGTTTCCTCGTTTCTCTACTTTAACATTTTTCAGTGTGGAGATCAAGTGACAAAAATTCATTATCCAAACAATTATTTTATGTTAATTTATATTAATTTCGACACCAAGGAAAGCTTTTCTAATGTTTACTTCAAACAATCCTGTATTCGTTTCAAATATCAAATTTTCTTTTTGAATGCGGAAAGGATAAGTGTATTACAAAAACTAAACTTCTATACTAATTCGTATTACATTATAAAAGTCAATTATTGCATGCTTTTACCTTTTTCCATTCTGTTGCACACGTCGATTTTCACAATGAGTGCGTTGCACATGTTTTCTTGTCAATGTGTATAATTAAGTGGGAGTAGAGGCTATGAAATATACATGATTGGCAATGTCTATTCAGAGATGTTTCTTGCATTTTCTTAAATGGAATTTAGAAAGATTTTCGTATATTAAAAATCAGGGGTACTGAAAATTGTAATTATATAGGAAACCTTCGTTGAGGTATTGCAAAATGTCTCCAATATTTGTTTCAAACAGCTGTGTGTTAGAATCGACTGTTAAATTCCGTTTGTTCCTTCCATTTGAGGTTAACATTGCATAGCGAAAAGGCGACAGGAGATTTGTAAAAAAGGGGTTTTTGCGTGCATTTTATATGGCAAAAGGAATTCCATTTGAGATCAATACCAGCTTCAACCATCGATTATTATTCAAAAACAACTTAGCTTTTGTTACATCTCCAAAAAACATCGATATTTGCTCTAGAACGATTACCGATTACACATCTACGCAGCAATAAAGTTGTGGGAAATAACAAAAAGAAAAACTACGGTAATACAATGGTCAATAATAAGTTTATTTTCACAACATCCGCAAGTTGAGAGTACGTGGTCGTCGGTATTAGTCAATGAAAAATAACTGATGCAATTGAGTAATATTTTGTGCAGATCCGATGCATTAAGCAGCTAAATACACAATACAAAACTAGATTCGAAAGAAAATAAGTATATAAATTGTCAATAAAATTCGAAGCAATAAAGCAAAGCCTCAAAATGTTAGCGTAAAGTGATGAAATTAAATAAAAATGTGAACTATGAATACTGAAAAGTGAAAATAAATATTAATCTATGTGCAAAAATGGAAAATTTCCAGAGCTCATAAAAAAATAACTTATTTAAAGAAGGTGTGTTTTCAATGACCAGTCTTGTACTTAAAATGATTGTAATTTTTGTAAATTCTTGTAAGAATTTCCTGTGAAATACGACTTTTATGGTGTATAATAATTAAGACGTCACATCGTATGATCAAATGACGTGCTCTGATTGGCCATTCGCAAATATACCGCTTATAGGCCTCTGCTTACCTCCCGTTTGTCTATAAACACACACAGCTGTTTATGTTTTCGTATTTTGTTTCCATGGGAATGCGTGTACAAATTCCAATTATCACTACAGGAACAAAAACACACACTAGAGGTTTCTACACAAAATCCAATTGGATTTGGTTATGGCATTAAAAAATATGTAATTCATGGGATCGCGATATCTTCTAAAGCCAAGGGAATGGAACGTATCAGCAGTTAGATTCCCTTTTTTGCACAATAGGCGGTTTGAGTGTGTGTGTATTATGATTGTATCTAGGTTGATGTATTGAACAAATACTGTCGGTGGAACGCTTAGTGTGTGCTGATTTGGTGTTATTGATACTTTTACCGGGATGAATTTCTTTCTTAACATATGTTAAAAAAAACCTATTCCGATCGTCATTACCAAAATATAATATTTTGCATAGGTCAAAGTGTTTCAAAAAATAATACTAATTTAATAATTCTGTTTTTTTTTTTAATTAGAGTATATTCACAACTGTGCATGTGAGTGTGCGCCTGTTTTCATAGTTATTTGATTTACGTTTTCTTTCCTCGCTGTAATTTATTGTTATTTTATTGCTGTTTGCTTTGCAAATATGTATTATTTTATAAAGAAAATTGATAAGGAATTTAAAACGTTTTGTAACAAAGCAACAAATTACTGAATAATCAACTACTATGGATATGGATCCATCGCTAGATATGGATCTAATGCCTAATGGCGGCATGGTGGAATCGCTGGATCTGTTTAAAGATGAAGAAGATGCGCTAACAATAATCAAGGAGATGATGTCGCCAGGTATGTACTGTTATCAATAGATTTACGGATATACATAATAACTACGCTAATGTATTGCATATGTATTTGTATCTGCAGTAAATTTGAGCACATGTATATAGCCAGTAGCATGACAGATTCCATAAAAAGAAACCCCAAAAATAGGAAAATACCTGAGAGGCCAAATGGAACTGAAATCAATAAAATTTGAGCACAATTGTGTCTAAAAAATTATAAAAAAAAGAACGAAAGTAGCTGAGTTGTATTCATATGGAAAGAAGTGAAGCATTCTCCCCGCTTTTGCTTCAAATTTTAAAAACCCAAGATCAAAACTGAGGCCGGGCAGAGAAATAATCTAAGCAGTTTGGTCGGCATTTTAGTCTCGCTAAGGTACTCGGCTGTTCGGCGGAACATTTTGCTGCGGATATATATATTACATTACATTTATATTACAGCCCGATTACCTGTACAATTTTTTCTCATGTACCGTTTTTAGAATTGAGCATACGAAATGCATTATCATACCCAAATAATCCAAAATTATACAACTCCCATTATTTTTTGTTCAAGTATAAGCATAGCGCCGTTTATTGGGAGCAAAAGTGAGAAGTTTAAAGAACTGAAGGTAAAAATTGTTATTAAAACATATCGAATAGAAAGTTGAAATTAAACAGAATGTAGTTTCAGCCATACAGTAGTTGCATAAATGAGAAAAAAACGAGCAAAATCTGGCATTGTTTTGGCATTTTTGAAACCTATCGGCTTCATCGGAGGAAGCCTTCTGTGCCGCAGGTGCGTATGTAACTACAATGAAGATTAGATCCAATACATGCAAGGTCAGGAGGTGTCTATGTAAATGGTAATTAGCACTTAGTGGAAGCGATGACAAAAAATCAATAATATGGACATTTTTATAATTCTCTATTATATTTTAAATTTCAACAGCTTGTAATTATATTCGACGTATACACAATACTATAATTATAAATTTGTTACAGTCAAAATATTGTTTACTGAAATAATGATTTAAGTAATAATATATTATAGCGCAGTGTATTTGTGGACTATATTTACAGATTATTGAGATTTCAAATATAATGGAGAATTATAGAAATGCAGTTTATGCGATCGTTTTTTTTTTTCTAAAGGTAATTGGTGATTTCTACTGTTTGTACCAACTTTTACTCCCTTAGCACAGAGAAGCCGAAATTTGTCCTCAGCCGAAAATAAATGGGCACTAAGACGATAAGCTCCGGCAGTCGACAATTTTTCTTTTTCCACCGGCGTCGCCGATTTTTAGTCGGAAAGCGAAAAGGGGTTCATTTAAAAACTAGTCTTGTTTTTACTAAAATGTAAAAGAGTTAACGGAAGCTGTCCGAGGGACGCGAGAAGCGAGAAACTAGATGGACGCGATTTTTTTATTTTATGCGAAATATGCAATTTTTTGGTCTCTATTAGTCGAGGTAAAGAACAAGGCCCTTTGTGGACCCATTCGGTAGGAAATTTTTAAGGTTTTAAGATAGAAAATTAATATTTGCAATAAACGCATGTATTATTCAAACTAATGGTATTTTGAAGCAGATTGCGGAGAGGGAATAAGTTATGAGCCACGAAAATTAAAAAAATATACTAAAAAACGTTGCTTTACGGAAAAAAGCATTTTTTCATGGGAGTTTTCACGAAATTTCTAACTGGAATTAATATTGTATTGGAAGTTAACTATCTCTCTTTACCCTCATTCACATTGCTACCCAATGTTCAGCGCTTTTTTATTCGATTTCGTTACTTGTGCCATGTATTCGAATCGGTGTTCTTTGGTTTTCTAATTTACTCATTCATTGTTAGAAATTTCCCATGGAATTTTTCATGAAATTTCCAATTAATTTGTATCAATATTTTATTGGAATTCTAGTTTAAGCTAGTTCATCTTATAACCCAAAATTCAATATTTTAGAATAACGTTACTCGTACCATAAAAATTTGAATTCTGAATCAGTACTCAAAACGAGATATTTTGATGGCAATGTCATTTTCGCATAAGTGAAACTTATTTGTTCAATCGTTTAGGTCTTTCATATTAAATTCCATA
The DNA here is from genome assembly GCA_019455685.1 of Philornis downsi. Lineage (NCBI taxonomy): Eukaryota > Metazoa > Arthropoda > Insecta > Diptera > Muscidae > Philornis > Philornis downsi. The sequence goes on along the minus strand of JAHXMU010000136.1, from coordinate 6,970,300 downwards.
GTCTATCTATAGTTCACAAATTCTTGTTAGATTGAGAATAAGCAAAACAACTGATGTTCATCGGGTAGCAGTATTTCTAAGTAATTTGGCTTGATTTGGCTCGAGGGGCAGATGGTCTGTCATTGAAATTTTTAAAAATAATTTTTCCACTAACTTCATGCCATATTTTGCACTTATTCAACACGATCATAATGATGTCTTCTTTTCCAGTTCAGTGGAAGTTGGCTAAGATAATCCCAATTAAAAAGAAAAATGATTCCAGTGATTTCGAAAATTTGAGACCAATTTCATTAGTTCCCACTTTGTCAAAGATTTTGGAGCACATTTTAAAGTGTCAGTTATTGCGTTGTATTGAAAGTAAGTCCTTGCTCAATGACTGTCAATGTGGATTTCGAAATTGTAGAAGTACCACTGGACTACTTATTGGTCTTCCAGATACCATAGGGAAAGAAGTATATGCTCAAAAAGTTTGTTTTTGTCCTTGGATTTAGAAAAGGCATTTGATCGTGTTGATTATAGTGTCTTGTTTGATAAGTTATACACCAATTTGAATTTCGACGTTAATAGCTGTCAATTGATTTCATCATACCTATATGGTAGGAGTCAATATGATGTTATCAACAATTCGTTGTCTTCTGTTTTACCTGTCCAAAGCTGTGTTCCTCAAGGCTCGGTACTTGGTTCAATACTTTTTATTTTGTACTTGAATGACCTGTTTAGTATCCTTGATGATACATGTATTCCCTATTCATTTTCAGATGATGTACAATTGCTCTTTAAGGGAGAATATCAGTTTGATGATGTCTTGCAAAGTAATATTAATTATGCGTTAAATTTTATCTGCTCATGGATGACGGAAAATAAACTCTCAATCAACATTCCAAAAATAAAAGCTATGCTTTTTTCTAATCGTGTTTTAAACCTGAGTTTATCGTATCGTAGCACACGTATTGAAGTGGTCTACGGTGTACATTGTTTGGGAGTAGTGTTAGATAACAAAATAAGCTTTAACTATTATGTGGAAAATGTAGTCCGATTTAGTGTCGCCCAGATCGATTAAGGAGAAATTGGTTCATGCTTATATCATGCCTAGTATTCTATATTGTTTAGAGTTATATAGTGGCACTAATAAACAAAATATGAGAAAAGTTCAGATGGTGTTTAATAGAGTTATGAGATATTTATATTCACTGAGGCGTCGTGTTCATATAACACCGTATGTTAAGCGTTTCTTGGCCTGTAGTTTTAAAAATTGTATAGATTTGAGGTCTTTGTTGTTATTTTATAAAGTGGTTCTATTGTGTAGTCTTCAATTTCTTTTGAATTCACTTAATTTTTCACATTCCACTAGTAATAAGCAGCTTCTTATTCCTAAAATAACCACACTCATGGGTCGTCCTTTTGTAGTAAGAGTAGCTCGAATTTACAATTTACTATCAAGCCATTTCAAAAGTTTTAAATTATGTCCTGATTCTTATAAAAAGCATCTTCTACAATACTTTCAGACTTTACTGTAAAATTTTGTTTTCAATTAAACTGTGAGCAGCCTTTATTACATACCGATTATCTTATATTTCCAGATTATACACCGATTAACTTCTAACTTTCGAATTAGTCTGTTTTCATACTTTTTTTATCTCTAATGATCATAATTTCTTTAAATCATAATATTTTTATAAATTTTATATTTATTTTTTATTACCTTGTTTTTTTTTTTAACTTATTATATTGAGCAGATTAAATCTAATAGATAAATTGTTGCATATTGTAATTTACTTATAATTGGCCGGAAGGTTTTAAATTACAAGCCAGAAATAAATAAATAATTTTCACACTAAAAATTTACGGATATGAATTTCTCTCCTTATGTTCGATATAAACCTGTAGATATGATTTATGATCAGGATGTGTTGGTGTTGCAATCAATTTTCTGTCCGCCTCTGTGGTCTCTATAAGGGCATCTGCATACTTTTTTAATATTGTTTTTAGGATTCGAAAGGTCATTTTTGGGTGAACTACTGTAATTAATTTTAGTAGCAGACTTCGAGACTACTACTTTTGAAAGCGCTTGCAAAGTATTCGTCAATTGCTGAACAGTAATCGAACTCTGGCCGAACTTGGCATTGTTATAAATAGGCTAAGCAGTGTTGTCTTAAGCTTTTCTTGCATTGTTTTTATAATGTTTAATTTCTTGACTGACCGTTGTATTTATATACATGTTGTAGAATATTTAAAGTTTAGAATTTACGTAAACAAACCCCAGACTTTCGCAAAAATGCCAATTTTTAAAATCTCGTTCAAATGTGCAACAACTCTGGCAGCGGTCGTTTTTTTTTAAGTCCAAATAAATGTTATTCACAAAAACCATTTTAACGATTCATAAAGATATTAACAAACTTCCAAACACATTAAAAATTATAAAAAGATACTTCTTGCGTATTTCAATGATATTCCTTATTGATAGTTATAAACTCGTGGACTACTTTTTCTTTGATATTTAATTTGTTATACCATTTTTTATTATATTATAGAGTAGCTAGCTGTAAATCTCAATTAAAGTTGTAATTCCGTACATTAGGACGAAAAAATACAAAATGAAAAATTCAGTAGCACTAAGGTCCGTTTTGGCTGTATGATTTTATAATACAGGGTGACGCAATGGAACGTGCATATTTAAAAAATAGATTAAAAAATAAATACGAAAGGTATGGTTAAAATAAATCTAAGGCATTGTAGAGTAATAAATGAAGTTTATTTTTTAAAAATAACATCATCTAAATGGTGACCTTCTCTACGACGGCACTTCTCTAACCGCAAACGAAAATTATTGAAAACTTTCTTCAGTAATACTGGTATAATGTCTGCCATTTTACCATGGATATTCTCCTTGAACTGTAGACTTTTTGTTTGAGGTATCCCCACAAAAAAAGTCAAGAGGCGTCAAGTCTGGACTACGTGGGGGCCATGGGATATCACCTCTTTTCGAAATTAGTCTGCCAGGGAACATCTGTTTCACCACCGCCATGGAGTCATTTGATGTGTGACAGGCAGCTCCATCTTGTTGGAACCAAGTTCTGGAATTCACTAATCTTGAGCTTTCAATTTCTGGAGCCAAAAATCCGTCCAACATCTCAACATAGCGTTCCGTATTAACCGTGACGTTTTGGCCCCGCGCATTTTCGAAAGAAAAAGGACCAATTATTCCTCTGCCAGAGATTGCTGCCCATACTGTCACTTTAGGACTATGCAATGGTTTCTGGTGTTTGATTTTGGGATTTTCACTGTTCCAGTAACGACAATTTTGACAGTTTACGAACCCATTCGTAAGGAAATGAGCCTCGTCAGAGAAAAGGATATTGTCAAAATTGGAAAATCGATTAAGCATTTCATTGGAAAATGCGAGCCTTGCTATGAAGTCAGACTCTTTCAATTTTTGTGTTAATTGCAGCTTATATGGATGCAGTTTAAGATCCAATGTTAAAATTCGTTGCAAACTTCGTCGCGATAATTGTAAGACAGACGATCAGACGAGTCGACATTTGTGGATTTGCTCGTATTGACTCCATAACATGCACGTTCTATTGCGCCACCCTGTATTTGGCTATATGATGTCATTGGTTTCTTGCTGGAAAGATGTGCAGTATGGTTAGGATTTCTTGCTAGGAAATAGATGTAAGCAATATAACTAACGTTATAACGTTATATTTACAGTCAGGATGTCGGAATAATCCTGAGGGATTCACTTCGAAATGTGTACCTACACTCAGTATTTAGTGTTCGTTTCGTTTGAACGTTTCTACTTTATTTTTGCGTGATAGTAGTTTATTCCATACGCATCAAATTTTAAACAACATTCCTATGAGGAATGTGAATATTTCCTTCCATTTCAGTACCCAATCCTGAGTTGATTGATAAAACCGTGGGCATCAAACCATATCGTCTCGTGAGGCGATTGTTTTGTGATCTTCGAAAGGATTTTTTTTAACGGTTAGGCCATGAATAACATGTTTTGAATTCATTGGAATGGCAAAAATTTAACTCATTCCAAAAGATTTTTTTTACAACTAGGCACTAAAAAGCCATCCAGATTCGAATGTAGTAACGTTAAGTACACATATGCATTCTCTTTTGTTTTCACAGATATGATAATGAATTTTTTGGACGACATGGATCAAGTCCAATTGTCCAACGATCTTCTACTCCCCAACATCGATTGTCTCATGGAACGTCAGCAGGCTATCAAATCCGATCATTTAGCGCATCAGGAACAGCAAATAAAACAAGAATCACTTACACCTATGCATATGTCACCACAGCATAACGATGCGACAGCAGCTTCATCACCATCCTATAAAACTTTAATATCATCGGATCCTCTGATGGCTTCAAATTTTAGTCCCATACCACCAATGTCCAGTCCATCCTCTGCTATGATGTCTACTGCGGCTATATTGCAACAGCAGCAGCAGCAACAAGCAAAAGCATCACCAACACCAATGGTTATGGGCAGACATCAAATGACGCCGCCACACCAGCAACATTCACCCAATCATTTGCATCATATGGATACTACATCCGGTATGGCGACTGCAGGAAATCTAATATTGCAAAGTAATTCCGCTCAGTCGACGCCAACTTTACAGTTGAGCCACATGGATATTAATAGCCAGGGACTGACAACGGCTATTCCAGCTATACCATCTATAATCTATGCTACCACTGCGGCAACGGTAAACCCTAATAACAATAATACCTTTATATTACAAACTGCTCCATCCACAAGCAATAGTGTGGCTACAAATGTTGCTGCACACGATAAAAAAGTACAAATTCCAGTGAATCAAAATAATGCGGGCCCTACACAGCAGCAGCAGTTATTTAAAAAGATCCAAAGTTTGCCACAAGTTTTGACGGTACAGAGCATAGCATCAGCTACAAGTTCTCCCAACAATTTGGGTGATAAACAGCAGGGATTAATGCAAACCCAAGGAGCAATAAAGGTAATTTTGTTGTGATGTAGAAGTTGCTTGTTTGTAAAAAATACGTTTAACGATTTTTTTAAATTATATGTAGGATATGTTTTCAAAAAGCTTGTAAAATTGACTCGTAAGAAAAATTATTTTTCGGATGCGCATATTAGGGCATATGAGTTTGAGGAGTTTTGGACAGTCTGTTTAACATGCATATTGAAAAGGCGTCTGCGGAAATGTCAAGCTTTTTTGGCAAGTGTATTTTTGGCCCCCTACAAGGTGTTGACGTTCCGATCGCTATCTTCCATCTTGAACAACAAACGAAAAATGTAAATAACAATTTCTCAGAGGTTTCTTTTCACATCACTCCTGGTTAGCAAACCTTTTTTGTATATGTTCATGCAAAAGACAAGAAAAATATGTGAAGATTTAAAATTTTCGCCGTGATAATAAACAATTTATATTTTTTTTAATATGCTCGTTATGTTCGTCATATTTCAACAAACTATTGGATAGGCGTTTTGTTGCAGTCGGTTTAAACCAATTATATATTAACCCCCCACTCACATTAACGAATCTGAAACACATTTCACTAGAATCATTTGTTTTATTTTGTTCCCATAGGTGTTTATAGTTTATTTGACAGTGGATTCGAATCACGATGCAACCATCTAACCCACTGTTTGAATGAGCCCAACAGAGTTTCTCAAATTGATATTTGAAGAAACGTTCTCTTGTCGAATCCAAATATTGTGAGGGCATTTGCCCTCAAAAAGGATAGTAGTCTTTACAAAGTCGTCCATATACTACCAGTTAACTGCTGGTCATGAGACATAAATCCATAATAACCTGAGTAAATAACATACACAAAAACAAATTAATTTAAAAAAAAGAAAATGAAATTGATCAGAAATGTTAAGAAAACTATCTTCTGAATTGAAAAAACAAAAATGCAATCGAAGGCACAGTTAGTAATAGAGCTATTTTTTAAATTTCATTATTACTAATATATATAATATTGAACTTCCATATGTTTTGTACTTTAGACAAATTTGCAGGCCACAGACATGTGATTCATTTTCCAATTTAATTCCCTATCAGTTTTATTGTTATTATTTTATTTTTCGAAGCCATATATGACCAAATTGATTACGCAAATCAACATTTTGTGACACAAATTTAAAATTTCTACAATTCGGTCTACAATTCGGTTCTTACAAAGTTTTGATAACGATTATTATGCTAATAGTAATGATAGTATTAATGCGAATGTGGAGAGTGGTATGGTACGATTTAAATTTTGTAGCATCAACAATTCAAATTCAAATTCAAATGTGGAAATATTTATGCCTTTTCTACAAACAAGACATTAAGAGGTTGAAATATTCATATGTAGTTATTGAATTCCATAATCTTATAGTTCAAAACCAAAAAGATTGCTGGGTTTGTGCTTGTGGAGATTGTAAAATATTGGTTATTAATAACCTTCCAAACTCAAATTTGAAAACTATTTATTGGCGTCTACCAAATTCGATAGTTTCATAAAAAAACAACAAAATAGTTCAATGGTCTATAAAGTTTTCAAATGTACATCCCACAAACTGAATATTATAGGGCTTTACATGATCATAACGTTTTAGTTTATACACAAAGCGAATTATGCAGTTAAATCATATTTTAATTCGCTCTAGGCCATTTCTACTTATTCCACAGTAGACTTCTAGCCCATAATAACGTATAACATCAACACTGTCTTTGCAATATATTTTCGTATTTTTAGCGGAAGAGCGTAGCGTAATTATAATTTTCGTAGCTACCTACACAAATTTGAGAGTATCATCAATATTAAATTTTAATATTTTGTTGGTACTGTAAAGGAATCAGATCTGGAAAAATTCATCATTTCGATGTTATATGTATTAAGTTATTTTCACACCAGTTACTTATATTTATTAACTCATTACTTATGCGATTTTGGAAGAACTCAAAAGAATCCTCGTTATCACAAGCCGGAAGTCGGAGATCGTCGGCATATAAAGGAACTTTCATAAAGTGTATTTGTCCGAAGATATCATTAATATGGATAGAACCACTTAAAAAATATCGAACTGAATGACATGCTGATGTCGAGAAATTATAAATTTGATAATAACTTATATAATATCGTTTCGTGACTTACTGACTCAACCAGATCAATCATTATGATGAATTCAGTTCAGTCATAGCTGTAAGATGCGAAAAGATAAGCTTGTGGCAAAACTTGTGTGAACTATGACATCATAGGAACAAATTCGCAAACGGTTTACAATTGCGACCAGTACATTTGTGTACCCTAGGAGTAATTCCCGTACATACTAGCAATTGGAGATTTTTACGTTGCGATCTCAATAATGAGAGAAAAATGTGGAAATAACTGTAGTGCTGCTTGTGCTGGTCTATGAGTTAGTTCCATTGCAATTACTTTTGATTCTATGATCCAGTATATTCTGGTAAAAATCCTCACTAGTTATTTCCTAATTGGCAACGTTCAGAATCTGATGGTTAATTTGAAAAGACTCCTCTTATGTTTATGCTTGCAATTCCAGTTAGTGTCTTTACATTTTTCCGTTTAGAGAGCATAATTAGATGAAAATGATTTTCTAGCTTTAATATAGTTGTTAGTTTCTCAGACATTTTTAATTCGAATTTTCCTTTTTGTTTGCTTTCAGCACCAATACACTTCTCAGCCAACGTCTTCTAATCATCACCAGCAGCAGCAGCAACAACAACATTCACAGTCAAGTCAATCTCAACCACAGCAACCTACGGTACCGCAACAGGTAATCATACAGGCTAATCCTGCAGTTATGTACACAACTGCAAATGGTACTGCCATTTTGGCATCCCATATACCTGTTGTATTGGAACCAGTAACTCCTAACACGACGGTCCCTGCTTCAGTCCCCGTTACAACAACACCTCCGCAGCAACAGCAACAACAACCAGCACCCACGGCAAACACTACCATTTCTCAGGCAGCAGCTTCTCCTTCATCTGTGGAGAATAAAATGCCTATCAATCGTGGTCCTCAACCCAAAGTCAAAGAAGTCAAACGTTCCGCCCATAACGCTATTGAAAGACGTTACCGTACCTCAATCAATGATAAGATTACGGAATTAAAAAATCTGGTTGTCGGTGAGTCGGCTAAACTAAACAAATCAGCTGTTCTACGTAAATCTGTGGATAAGATACGTGAATTACAAAGGCAAAATTATGAGCTCAAAATGGAAGTTCAGCGCTTACAGAGTGAACTTATGTCGCGGGATGGCTCTAAGGTACAAGATCTCTTGCAGCCAGGAAAAGGCAAGAAACGTAAATCGTCATCGATTGAGGGCCTAATAATGTATGGCAAAGAATCATCACTGATGACACCACCGCGTAGTGATGACTCGGATCCATCACTATCGCCAATGCATTCAGATTCTTCTATGCCGCCGTCACCGTATGATGGCTCTAGTTCCAGTACAGCCAGCATAAAGGATGGTGATGTAGAAATGTTGCCGAAAGGAATGCAAGGAATGGCTGCCCATTCCAGATTGGCGTTGTGTATGTTTATGTTTGCCATATTGGCGGTAAATCCATTTAAGAATTTCATGGGAAATTCTGTGGTAGGAAGTAATTACATATTCGACGATGATGATTTGGTGGGACATAGAAAAATATTGGCAGTTGACGAAGAAGGTAAGTGATTAATGGTTCTTTAAAGGGATTTTGTTATTGTTATACCGCATTCACTTCGTATCGAGATGGGAATGACGAAAGTGCGACAAATAATACATTTCTGCTGAAACTTCAGAAATAGGCACTTATACACATCTCTTACAGAAAATTCGGGATCGTAATCTGAATTAAGGCACGAAACTGATGCGGCATTACAAGTCATTGGTTTGCAAATTTACCAAACAAGATTATTTATTTAAAGAAATTAAAGCACTTACTTAATTATGTATGTTCTTTATGTTTCGCATATACTTTTTTACAGATACCAGTTCGTCGCTTTGGGGTAATTCGACTTCTTCACTCATATTATGGACTATGAATATTTTGGTAATGATTATGTGCTTGGTAAAACTTTTGGTATATGGCGATCCTTTATTAAGTTCTGAGACACAAGCCTCTGGTGTTTACTGGAAACATAAGAATCTGGCTGAGCAGTACTTTTCAATAGTAAGCTTTAATGTTTATGTGCTTTTAAGGCAGCTGTTAAATTTGATTTCACCTTTTAGGGAAACTCGAAAAAAGCTTATTCCGAATACTTACGTTGTCTACAAGTTTTTGGCATCACCCTACCATCAACACGCATCGAATCGATTACTTTGACCTCTTGGCAATTTATACGTTTATTCTTTCACCGTATTTGGATTGGTCGTATGTTATCACGTAAAGCTGGTGGCCTTTTCTGTAGCGAAGAGCAACGAAAAGAGGCCTTAGCATCGGCCCGTGAATTGGCTTTAATCTTTAATCGTTTGAACCAACTTCATCTTACGTCGAAAATTAATGATTCCCATGGTTTGGTAATGTCTTTGTATGCCATCAACATGACCGAAGTTGCAGCACACTTGTTGACACCCAATGAATTGGCCAGTATATTTATAACGTCGGCATTACGTGTAAAACGTAGCTATCCCAAATATTTGAAATTCTTTGGCCGTTACTTTATTAGCCGGGCGAAAAATGAAAACTCTAAAATACGCGACCAGACCAGAGAAACACACTGGCTATTTACATCATATGGTTATCGTTATTTTATAACGCATGATTTTGATTTTGTTGAAAATGAAAAAGAGAATCCCAATAGCTCTACGCTTTTTGCTTCCTTAAACAACCCAGCCGACCCCATGTCCTATGTTGTCAAACATTATCGTGAACATTTGCTTACCAAAGCCATACAATGTCTATTGGGTTCTGGTAACCAGAAGGCTCATCATGGTACACGTGCTCAAACGAAAACACCCGATTCAAATATCTCACCGCCCCCGGGAACAATAGTTAGTAATGTTCTGAAATATACTTCTTTGCTGAGGGACACTTTGTCGCAAGAAAATAATGATAGTAACATAGATTGGTGGACAAGTATTTTGGAGATTTCCGTACATTGGCTATTGGGCGAAGATAATTTGGCAGAAAATCTCTTGGAGACGGTGAAAATATTGCCGAAACAATTGGCTGAGAGCGGTGATCATTTGCCAAGGTCTCTGCATGCAATACTAAAAGCGAAATCAATGTTAATGGGGTGAGTAGAATTTCATTTTCATTTCATTTCATTTATTGAACAGTCTTGTAATTTAAAGCCTTTTGGCCAATATTAAACAAATTACAAAATGCATAAAATAAATACTACTTGAATTGGAAAACAAAATATAACTTAGAATATAAAATTAAATTAACTAGTAACTAATTATCTATAACGCTCAAATTGAAGTGCACCACAAAGTAGGCGATATGAAGGGAAATAAAAATAATGAAAAAAATTAAATATTGAATGATGTATATATGTAGGTCAGGCCAAATTGCAAGTTTTTGTTTTGTTGGGTAAATCACAATAAAACGCATAAATTGAAATAAATACTACTCCAAAGTAAATGTAAAAAATGCATATAAAATAAAAATTGATCACATAAAATTTATTAATTTTTATGAATTTATGTGTATGTTTACTAAATCGAACACATTTATTACTACGGCAAAGTTTCAATTCAACTGAGTCCAGATAGTAAATATCGCATTTGTTGTTTCTGTAAAAGCATAGTTTTGTGTATTAAATATTATAAGGCAGCTTTTACTCTAGTAAAATTACGCATTGAAACAACTGAGTGTGGACACAGAGTCTTTTTTGTATTCAATGTTTAGAGGGTTATAGCGATTGCGCAGTATTTATTAAAAAGCTACTAAAGATTAGGCTCTCTCTGAAATTAAAGTGAAAAATGATGACTTAGGCTGATTGTGGCAACCACCTTTTTCTTTTAAAAAAATAATGCGTAGTTTATTTCAATATAGCATATATAGATAAAGTTACCAAGATTAAACGAGTTTAATAGTTATTTGGTCAATACAGAATAAATAGTCTTTAAATTAGAAATAAAATCTACAATTATATATACATTATATAAGTATATATACCCTATACCATTCACTCTATTATATAGGTTATCACTGTAGCGGAAGTGATAACCCGTTGGAAGGATGTTTTCATCACAATTTGATTGCGCATGCAACCCTTTCATCTTGCACTCATTGTTCGGCTTGACAACGCTATTTCTTCCTTTATGTGTATCACGATTTGCGTCCAGGGTTTGTGGCAAGATTTTTTCGCAAGCAAATTGCAACAAGATGGTGGCAATATTACAAGTCTGCGATGTTGATAAGAATTTCTCTTTATCTTTGTGCAACCCTTGAAGAATTGACTGACTAATTCTTTCTAACAGGAGAATTCGAAATTATGTTCTGAAGTTTGGTGTCTTTTTAATTCAATCTGCCAAATCTTTGGTTATTTACCTTGAGGATATAAGCGTAATGGAAATTGAAGAGATATATACGTCCAGTTGATATGTACATATATATATTCCAAACAAATGCGCATTCTGATATGATCCTTCAAGTCTTACAGTCATCATTTTCATATCAATACTTTAAATAAAATGCCTAGAACATTATAAGTAAGACTTGGCGAAATAAGCTACAACCTGTGCACAAATGTCACTCCTTTTCCATACATTAGGCCTCCGAATTGACGTATTGTAAATCGTGGACCCTCGAATGTTTAGCAAAAGGGCTAACTAACATTGGTGATTACATATGACGTCAATTAGAACGCACATGCTGAACTATGCGCAACCAAGTGTACCTACTAAATATTCTGTAATCCACACAATATTTTTCATATCGGGCTGAAGGTAGCACCATAGTCGACAAAAAGGTGGTACTTGTCGATTAGTTTTTCTTGAGCCTTTGCTAGGATTTGCCATAATGTAAATATTTGGTCAGTCCAAGATTTATCAGTTGCAAATCCGCACTGATTTGTTCCAATCAAGTCGGATAGAATAGACTTAAGCTTTTCGCATATCACACTTATCAGAAAGTTACAAATGATGAGCATAACATTGGTACCGCAGTATGAAGTGCTGGTGCTAAAACGATGCTGACTTTTGTCAGAAATCCAAAGATAAATTTGAATAAATAGAATAAGTGAAACGCCAATAAGATGTGACAGTCAAGTTTTTCTTCTACTGCTGGATTACTTCATTTTCATTTATTAATTTGATATTCAACTAAAATCTGTGACTTGATGTTAAGTAAAAACTCAATCATAGGCTGATTTGGGTGTGACTGTCAACTCTTTGGGTTAAATTTCTTTTATCACAACTCTTTATTTTAAATTTCACAAGGATTGTGTCTAAGATATGATGTAGTGAATTTCTTCCAGCAACTATTCCCCATATTATGCCACCAGCCACTTTTTTGTTTTTGTTTCTATAGCTTGTTTGGGATGTTGATAGGTATTTTTCTAGACCTGAATTACTACATTTTGTGAAATTTGTGTTTTTTTTTAACCACAACCGCATTTCTATGGTTTACTCTACCAGTTTAATGAATAATTTGTAATATAATTTATAATTGATGAAATATTTAGCGTATGCGGTAGGTTTCGACATATAGACTTATGGGCATGCATATACAAAAGAAATTGTCTCTTATTTCATTCCCGTTTACCTCCTCTGCTTCCATTTTCAGTTGTAATGGCAATACTTTGGATTGTCGTGAAAAACAAAAAATTATGACTATATGTGATGAGTCGAGCGCCTATCTTCAAGAATGTCTCACTGTTAACAAGATAACCAATGCTAAAGGTATCAAATTGGTAAGTTTTAGCCCCAACCGCAATCCCTTTCTGCCACTTCTTTTGCACAGGTCCAACTAAATGATATTGGACAAAGGTGCATTGTAGTCGCATTGTCTGTGTAGCATATAGATAAAGTCAGACAATACTTCTGCAATGCAAACTTTGTTAATATTATCCAACAACAAAAGAGTGTTTTCATGAATTAACTAACATTTTAAATGCAATTTTTGCATGCATTTCTTCATTTCCGTTTGAACTTATTTTTTTATTTGATTTAACTAACTTAAAAATAAAGCTATTCCAATTGCTAACTTGTGATTGGATTTTGGAGACACGTACACAATTGTGGGAATCTGAATACATTACTGTAGACGATGACGGCTATTATCAAGTGCCCGGTGATGTTTTGGAGAAATTTCAAACAGATTTGAATTCTCTGAGAAGCATTGTTGAGGATATACCGGTAATAAAATATAAAATAGTCCGCCCGCTATCCACAAAACTTTTAAACATTTCTGCCTTTGTTCTTATTCTATAGAGCGGTCAATCTCGTATTTACTTATATGAAGCTGTATGCCGCTTAATGGCCGGCGCCTCGCCTGGTCCCACTCAACAACTATTGGATCGCAGCTTGCGCTATAGACACGCTAAATCTTCTATAATATGTGGTGGCAAAGATAAAAATCATAGTTTTGAGGGTGGCGAACGTGAGCGCGCCGCTGCTATGTATGTGGCCTGCAAATATCTTCCCTCAGCCTTATTATGTTCGCCGGGGGAACGCGCTGGTATGTTGGCGGAAGCGGCAAAAACATTGGAAAAAGTAGGGGATAAACGTAAACTTAAAGAGTGTTATCAGTTAATGAAATCGTTGGGCAGTGGATCTGCTGTTACTAATTAAAGAGTTTATACCTACGTAAATTTATATAAATATGTTTCTTTCTTCATTTATCTGCTAGGGTTTTTTTTTTTTTTGTATTTGCAAAAGTACTCGAAATGTTTGAGTTTCATAACAATAATCGGCTATTAAATTAAATTATATTGATTCTAAACAGTGTTGTTTTCGTTTCACTAATCTTCTATTATATATAGAAAATAAATGTCTTTAATAATATAGTTGCGTTGCGTTAAATTTTAAATATAAGATAAGATATAATCATGTTTTATTTGCTTATTATGAATATTATTATTAATAAATCTCTGATGTAAAATGGTACAAGTATTATTCAATAAGTGATTGTACAAAACCAGTTGTACAAAAGAGGATAAGTACGTATAGATGGTGCCGTAGTTTGAAAAAAAAAACTTATTTTGGTGAGAAATGGCAACCTTATAAAAAAAATATGTTTTTAAGTTTCGAAGCGCCACGTTGTTTGGTATTTTTATTTGAACCATCAAAAGTAAACGATCTCAGTGAATTTGTAAAGAATTTGGTCACCGTTGTGTAATTCAATATTTCCATTTGAAGGTTGTCGGTCCAACCAATGCTGAAGCCGAAATAGATTCTACTCTTGGGAGATCTGCTCCTTCGTTTACGATTATAAAATATTGGAGGTCAGAGTTTAAACGAGGTCATATGAGCTGTCAAGACATACACCGTAGTGGTCGGCCAATTGAGGTGGCGTGGACACGATTAAGAATATCGACAAAATGGTATTGACTGATCGTCGGCTGGAGGTGCGTGAGCTAGTTGAAATGATAGGTATATCAAAAAGTGCTATGCATCGTATATTGACTGAAGATTTAAAGATCAGAAAGCTGTGCGCAAGGTGGGTGCCGCGCTTGCTTTCAATAGAGCGAAAACTGCGTTGTGAAGTGTTTGGCGATGTTTTACCGCAATAGAGCCGAATTTTGACGTCGATTTATAACCATGGATGAGACACGAGTCCACCACTTTTCATCTGAGACTGTCAAAAAAGGGGGTTATGTTGAAAAATAAAGAAAAATTGTCATCTTTTTTGTGTCGTCTTTGTTTCGGGACCTACCCAAAAATTTGTTCATGAGATTTTTCTCTTACTATCTTCCATATGATGAGTTTAAATAAAAATAGAATGCGTGTAAGTTCACTGAATGTGAGAAGCTCTCCCATACGTCATCATTAATGAGGTGGCAGGGAATTTTTTTTTTTGAAAAATGTGCTTTAGTTTTTGGGTGGATCCCTGGCCAGGAATCTTTCGGCTTTGAATTGGTAATCTATTCACTTAAAGCGTATAGGAGAGTGTTTCAGAAAAAGCAAAAATATAAAGAAAAATGGAATTAATTCCGAAAGTGGAATTAATTCAGTATTTTGCTTCTTCAGAAAACGAAAAACCTTAATTAAACTCACTAGAAAATAGGTAAAATTATATTTTATTTTTTTTTTTTTTTTTTTTTTTTTTTTTTGAATAAATAATATTGTTTTTAATTCTTAATTTTAATATAATCGATATATATTTTAATAAATACACCTAGTACTAAGAAAAACATCAGCTCTACCTAAATGAACTAACTAGCTTTTAAAGACTACTTTTTTGTTTGAACAAAAATTGAAAAAATTATTTACGGAGTGCCATGTAGTGATAGTGTTCGGTATTCATAGAAGTGCGAAAGGCACTGCTGACGCTAACATTTTTGGAGAAATGAATCAGAGTGAACTTTGGAAATTCGATAAAGATAATGACGAAAATTACACCAATGTCGTTTCCTCATCATCAAATTGTGGTAAAAACCCATGAAAACAAGGGGTGTTGACAGTTTTGGGAATTAACTACGAAATTGTAAAATTAAAACGAACTTTGTGACAGACCTGAACATTTTTTTTATGTGTAAATCAGTTATGCAGGCATAATGCTATTAACTGTTAATTAATAATAATTAATTGCTATTAACATTTGAATTTATTTCGTTTTTAACTTTATTTTGTTATTATTATTACATTTTTTTTTAATGTTAAAGAATTTTTTATTTTATTTGTGATGTTATATAATTGTCCTTTTTTGCTTTTCTGCATCACGATGTATGATAAATTAATGGAAATGAAGTAATGAACTGAACTTCTTTTTTGTGTGTGGCGCATGAGTACAGCGTTAGGTTAGGACTTGAACCATTTATTTTTTTTAATATATTTATGTAATTTTAATCCCTAAGGCCGATTTGACTAAATTACAATATTACAACATATCTTCTCCATAATTCAATAACAAATACATTATACTTACTTAAAATATGATTTACAATATGACGGTTTACTTCACTTACTAAAATTTTCACTATGTATGTTTTTCGTCCTGAAATTCGGAGTTACACCTTTATTGGAATTTATAGCTCCATAATATAACGAAAAATGTAATAACAGATTAAATGGTAAAAATTAATAACTCCAGGTAATAATAATGTCGTGCGATCACTAGGAGTTGGTAACTATATTTCCGCGGTGTATGTATGAAGGTCTGAGTCTGCAATTTGTGGTGAGTTGCTCCGCCAACAATACTCCACATGACGTCTCTAGCAGCTTGTTTGCTTCTTTTTATTTTTATGATGCTAATAATAAAAACCTTTGGGCAGTCTTATGATTTAAATGTTTGTGGAAGTAACCGCGATGGGTAATTTTTTGAATTCCTAATATTCTCAACATTAAGAACTGAATCTGTCACTATATGATTGTTAACATAAGCTGCGCTATCTTTTTGAGGGGCTTTTCCACTACATTGGACATACATATCTCAGTTGCCCATCCGCGGTCATGACTTTAGAAACATAACTTCCGTCTATTACCACGTGATTCTAGTATTCTGTATTCTGATCACAGGATATATATTGTAAACTGGTTCCATTTATTTCCATATTCGGAGTATAAATACAATAGGGATGTTGTTTTTACAACGAAAATTGCTCTGGTTTTTTGTTTTTTTTCCTTTTTGGCATCGACACGAAAATTGTTGTCAATAATAAGGAAGATTGCTGTAATTACTTTAAGTATCAAATCAAATTTTCATAATAATGAAAACGAATCATAGTCTTATACACATTTATTGTGGGCGGTAAAATTTTTATATTAATTTCTTTACAGTTCCACTGTTCCAATCGAACAAAAATTTGCTTTCCCAATAACGTCCCGCGATAACCAAATGAACATACTTCTTGTTCCCCCTTTCACCACATTTGAAAAAAACTTTGTTTACTTTATTAAATATTATATATTTATAAATTAAAAATTATATTTTTTATTGAGTTCAACCTTATCGTTGCAAGACATACAACTCATAGCGCTAATAAACCTACAGCCTTTGATTATAACATTATTGCTCTCTGTTCGTATAATTAGAAAACATTTCTACAAATCGGGCAAGTAGATTTCGAACTGGTGGTGAACCATTTATACTGAAAGAAATTGAAGAAAAGATGCCAATTAAAAATACTACTTTAAATAAAAGTATTTAAAATCTATACATACCAAACATGGTCCATGGAATTTCTTTTTACATGTTTTACAAGTTAGCTTAGGTAACTGACAAGTGTCTTGATGTATGACCGTATAGCAAACGTAACACTCTTCAACACCTTCAAATTTCTTGTCTAGATTATTCTTCCACAAAGTTAGACCATCAAAAATGGTGCCATTCTATAAAAGACGAAAAGATAACAGTTGTAAGTTGTAAGCCTTGAGTTTTTTTTTCTTTCACTTACCTGATGTGTTAAGAAAATGGTTAATTGCATGGCCACATTACGGGACGATGATCGGCCACCGATTTGTTTGTTACAATCAACTTTTACCGAACCTAATGGGTAATTGGAAGCTAATGTTATAACCAATTCCATCCGTGCCTCATCAATAGAATACACAGCTAAAACTTCACGGGTCGACGTATGAACAGTGACCTGGAAAATAAAATGCAATTAAAAATGAACTTTGACAAGTGAAATAGTTCAGGTGAGTTTAAATTGACGGTCTTTCTTTTCACAGTGGAATTATTCATTTTCAGTTTTAAATTCGTGATGGGAAAAATTCTTATTGATTTCATAAACTTGTAGATCGTGTGAGCCGATTATTGCGCGAAAGGTTTATGGTTTATGTTCAGAATTGTGATAAGTTTTCTGACACAACAATAGTTTTTATTTTGATTATTTTTATGAAGTCAATAATAATTTGTCTTGTTTTCATTAACTTTTAAAGTAATCGAATTTCGCACGATTAGATTGCAAAAGGTCAATTCCATTATACAATTTAGGGCACTGCTGGATTATTTGTTGTTGTTGAAACAGATATGGATTTTATTCATTAGATAATCTTTGACCAAATAATCTGGTTTCCCGGATAATAAATCCAATTGTCGGTTGGTCGGTGTGATTGTATCAGCTTCCGGAGAGATCAATCATTTTAAATCGCAATTATTGCTCGAATATTTGGTCGTGACGATCACATCCACATCAAACTTTATTTTCGGCAGTATTTTTTATTTTGATGTTGATGTTTTGATGTCTGATGGTCTAAATTATTAAGTAATTATTTTTACAAATTGTTGTTAATTCTTGTTTAGTTTCCTGACTTGGATTCTGTCTTCCTAGAGATTAATCTAAGCCTCTGCCATTGAACCACCGAAGACTTTCTCGGAGATAGCTGGGTTGATAATTATTTGAACCCATATTTTATCAAGGTATGTGACTAAGTTTTGTGACCGACCTTGGTGCGATGTTTGGTACATGCACTAATCGTTCTTATGACCATGGGTTTGAACTTTGATACAGGAATCTTATTTGTCAATATTTGTTTGAGCGACGGCCATCTCGGTGTGTCTGACGAACACTTGAAGTAATCGACCAGTGCAGTAAAAGCTCCTAAAAGCGACATTCAGAATCGTTATTGAGCAGTAAGTCTAAAAATATAACGTGCGAAAACTCATTAAATGTGTGAGGCTTTTCGAAGTCTCACTCATGGGAAGGGAAGAGGAATTTGTCTATATATGTGACCTGAACTGATGATTTTTTTACGCCAATATATTTCATTTGAGTTCGTAAGCTGTTTTTCCTTGTTTTTATGGGATTTTGCGATGTTAGCTAATGCTTTCCCCATTTTTTGTGCAGCCTTTTTTTCGGGGAAATCAGCTTGAATAATTTTCTTTTAGCTTTACTAAATGCATCCTATTCCCAGCACCTATTCCCGCATTAAAAGAATATTCTTAAAGAGAGTAAATCTTACCAACGAGTCCTCGTTTACTAACAGAACCATTATTGTTGAGTCCACCTCAATGATTGAGAAAACCGTAATATCCGGCCAATGGCATCTAAATTATAAGCATACACAAGCAGCGCACACATTTTAGCGAAAATTGTGAGTCTTAAGAATCATGTGCAAAATCATGTAGAAGAGATCGAAGTATGGGACGACGCGATGTTTAAATTCTCTTTTTGGGTGTAAATTGCTCAGTAACATTTTGCTTATTTTTTACTGAATGCATCCTGGAAGTACCTGTTGGTTTTAAGTCATGGTATCGCAATTTTAACCTCGGTGGTCTGGTTTTTTCAACTGCGGGAACGGGAAAGCTTATTCCCGCAAGTTGGCATTTATCGAACGTAATGCGGTTAAAAAGCTAATGATCTATCAAGCTCATTTAAAGGCAAATGAATGTGCCGGAGTTCGGAAATGCTTTCACCTGGTTCCAACTACCTCTTTAAATGAATATCCTATTAACAATTTACTTATTTTCGCTCTGTTAAATTTTCTTATTGCGTTTTGTTGAATTAATTATTATCTGTATCTGTTGTAAAAAAAAACGTAGACCTACCTGCATGTTTTCATGTTTATCCTTTTTACTGGCAATTGCCAATAATTCTTCCTGACAAATAATCGGCGAAACAAAATTCGTGGTTAAAGTGTCCACAAATGTTTTTTGTCTGGATGGACTGGTATTCCACCATTTACGCACAACAGCGGGTAATTTGCTCAGGACATCAGTGTACATATGGCAGGCATATTTTTCCAATGACATATTTGGGTCTATAAAAAAAAAGAAAACAATTGATGAAAATTTGTCACAAAACTACATATTTCAGTAATTAAAACTAAATTTACTTCAGAAGAATTAGAAATTGTGTAGTTTGCATATAATAGCGAGAAAATGGCTATAAATTTCGATGGAATATCCAATGAACTTGAAATTCCCCTTGTACCGGTGAAGCCTGCACGCACCGTGTTAGATGAGATAAATGCGCGACAACATCTGCTGTATGAGCGTTCCATCAAGTGTAGCACTATTGGTCCTCTCTATGAAAAACACAAGAAAAGGTCTCATCGATGTACTTACAAATATTTTTGTGTATGCCCACATTATAATCCTCAATACCGTTGTCAACATATCGGCAACATCATAATCGATCGTGATGTTTTAACGCCACAAGAACATATAGTCCATTTAGCTACGCCTAAGGAAAATAAAGCCGCTCCCCGGAAGTTGCCAAGATTTTATCAAAAGAAGTTCATTGTACCTAATTGCACGGCGCGTATTAGTAAATTGGCGACGCCCAAAATAAGACGTGTCGTTTACACATTGAACAATTTTAAGCATTTGTTAAAGCAACGTCATTGTACGGCTTTGAAGCAACATTTAGAAAAGAAACCCAAGGTGGAGTATACGAGCATCACAACAGCATTGGAATGGTTGGAGGAAGAGAAACGTTTAAAAAAGGTGGCTAAACGTATAGAAAAAATGCGTTGTAAAAAAGTAGCAAGACAAATTGTGCGGAAACAGCGTACACAGATTAAAAATATTCTATGTGTGCTATTTGAGGAAATGAAAGATTTTCTGCTAAATGATCAATTTATTATGGATGAAAGTTCGACATTGGTTGCTGTGATATTGGAAACTTTGAGGGAATTTACGGGTAAGAGAAAGTAGTAAGCAAAAAGCTAGCCTAAAAACCAAGCTGGACATTTTTATGGGGAGATATGCGGAAAAAATTGAGATTAGGCGAACATTTGAATAAATTGTGTTAGGAGACAACACAAATGACAAACGAATAGTTTACGATATTATCTAATAGGTCCTTTTCCGCAAGTGTAACTTTTCAATTTTCAGCTCCTTGTAGTTATTTTTGTTCAACATTTTAGAATACCTAACACAATTTTATATTACCAAACAATTTATCATGAATATGTGAAATGCTGTCTTGCTGCCGATATCAGTTATGGGGTAGTTAATTCTCTTTTTAAAATGATCTGCTATTTTTTTGTTAGTTCAAATATAAGACCAAAAGACAATATATGATCAATAATATCATATTTTATCAGTATTTGGCTTGCAAGTGTTTCTTTTGATAAAACAATAATACATTCGACATCGTGAGTGCTTTAATTATTTTGACGATTTACGATTTCCAGATGACTTAATTAAAACGGTTTTTTTGGTACTGGTGTGCTTCTGTATTCAAATATGTAAACAATTTGTAACTTTGACTCTTAAGAACTCATTCTGAAATGTTGTCTAATATCTTTAAACTATTCTCTCAATGATTCGTTGAATTGATAATGGCTAGGATAACTGTAGAAAAACATTCTCAGCGAATTAATTTGTTGTACAACTGGTTCTGTAGGATGTATCCGATGCATTTATTCCGTGAAAGTCCTTTAAGAATCAATACTTCATGAAAATATTTCGAACAAAATGCATTAATGCTAACATATAGTTAAATTAATGCGGGAATAAAACATAAGAATCTGGAAAATATTGAGGAATTATTGAATTTTTTGACGGGCAGTTCTGGATTATTCATAAGACGGTAAAAACCTTTTTCCGAAACGATGTAAAGGGTAACTAAGTCATTTATCTCAAATGGTACGCTACGTATATTTCCAGTTTTGCAGCAATTGGTTGGACCTTAGTTCTAATAATATAGGAAAATTGTATTTATTTCTGCACACAGTTAGCTTTCATAAGTTTATATAATTAGTTTATACTTTTATAATTCCGAAAGAGAACATTATGGAAATGGTACATAAGTTCTTAATTTACAATGGTAACATGTTGAAGCAATTATGTTGTTATTAATTATCTTTATAGACAAAGAATTTTATACGACAAGCAATATACGAGAATACCAAAAAATTCTGGCTTTCAATTTGGCAGTGTGGATCAACAAGTTCATATCAAACCTCAACATACACATAGCAGAGACTCCAACGCAGTATCCGCAACAAACACAACCGCAACAAGAGGACCCTACACAAAAAGAACTTCTATCATTTTTACCCGTTGGCGATTATATTCCAGCCTCTAGTGACTCCGAAAATATATACTATGAAGATTTCGAATCTTATCCTACTTCACAACGTACAATAGTTGTCCAAAGTGCAGCAGACTCCTCCGGGGGTCGTGAGACTCCTCCAACAACAGATCCGGCAACGATAATAGCAGATTCACCATCGCTGACCTTAAATCCCTAAAAAAGTCAATTCATAATGTACTTACCTTTTATTTGTGACCATGTTAGACCTACGAAAATATCATTATTCATTTGTTTCGTGCTGTGATTTTTTAAAATTTCCACTGGCATTGCGCGAAATAGGAAGTATAATAAATTCTGAAAAAATTCCTATGTGTTATACATAAGTTCTATCCAGAAAAAAATACTTTGCCTTACCTCTTCATACTTGTTTTCATGCAGCCAGGAAGTGTAAATTGAACGCAAAGATACTGGAGACTTGGCACAAGCATAAATAATACAATCCCAAAGCATAAGATAACTCAAAGCCTCATGTCGATCTATGGTTTTCATCTCATTAATTTCTGTCAATTTGAAGCTAAAAATAAACTATCGTATTGACGAAGATTTGATTTGAGTTTGTTTTGATATGAGATTCTCACCTAAATTCCTGTATGTATTTCCTAATCGGCAAATCGTAACGCCCAATGTAATCTTCGAAGCGATTCAAGAAATGCCATTTAATCTTCTTATGCTCATCTTTATCAATTTGCTCCGACTTTCTGTCATACATTTCAATATCATCCGCCACAAAATAAGGCGTTAAATTGCGCATTATGTAAATGCTTAAAGTACGCAGAGCATGCACTGGACTAGAGAGATTTTTCAGCAGGAAATTACAAATGTGATCCAAGGTCATCTGTTCGTTGGTCTTGCAGAACTATCAAAGAAAAATCCTGAACCGTTTACTGATTTCAAGAGATGTATAATAATGATCAATTACCGTATATACTACTCCATAATCCATATTTTCCATGGTCGTAGTTAATTCAATTAGAAATAATTGCCAACAGTCCAAAAACTGTGATGGAACATCTGAATTATACGAGATATTAGAAAAGAGTGCACAAAGCAGAATTTCTTTCTCATTCACCTTGATATTGACAGATTCGATAGAACGTGCGGAATAATGTTAAGTACACATCGCGAGAGAAAACTTCTATCCATTCTTCGTGAACATTCTTTACAAGTTCCGTTGAACTCTTTTGTTTTTCGTCATTGAAAAATTGTGTTAGGGAGGCGAATAATTTAAAAACTTGTAGAATGAAATATATACTCTGAAAAGAGGACAAGAATTGAAAAAAGCTTTAATGTTATACGATACAAAGTATTGCGTTTTAAATATACATTACATTCGAAAATTAGACACAACAATCTTTGCACTAAAGATTTTTGTGTCTAAAATGATTTTAACTGGAAATGATTTTAAAGAATTGATCTTTTTTAGTTGGTTCGTAATTCCAAAAAGCTTCTACTTGCATACATTTATTTTTTAAATTTGCACTAACAATGACTTGCTTTTTCAAACACAAATTATACATACATTTTCCTTAGAAAAAGGTATATTTTTTATTAAAAAGCATATTTTTGATTAAAACATGCACTTTATGTATTAGAAAAATAATGCAACTTATCCATGTAGACTTTACATAGTCTCAAAAGAGGCATGCGGACATGATATAGACGGTCATTTTATTGCGCCGAAGCGTGAAATCAGTTGTTCACCAAATTGGTCTCGCAGTAATGCCATTCACGATCAGTGCAAAAAATAGCTCCGCAATTTTAATTTCTAGCAGCAAATAGTCTGGTAACAGGGCGCCACCGCCGTTCGAAGTTGCATGTCGCCCGGACTCACTTTAGAAGAAATGAGCTTCATCGCTAAACAAAATTTTGGTAAAAAAAAAACCTCTAAGCTTTTTAAGAACCCACAGATTGATACGATGAAGATTCGAATGGTCGGCCGACTTCAATTTTGGCACGAGTTGAATTTTATCTTTCAAGGAAAGACCCTTGCATGCTGAATATTATTTTTCAAATCTATCTTACCTTTAGATCTGTCTTTTCCAAAGCATAATCCAATGATTTCGTTGCACTTAATATCCAATGGCCCAAGCCAATCCGAATGACATCCCAATTTTTAATGGTCAACTGATAGGGTATCCGTTGCATTACTGCGGATAGCATATTAATGTATTCGACTGCATTTAAAACATTGCTAAACTCTTGTTTGTGGATTTCTCTTCAAAAATAAACAATTATTTTCCAAAATTCGTAAAAAAAATATGTCGAAATATTAATAACTTACGTTTGGTACAACAGCTGATCCTTCTGTGTATGCAGTTTGTCGGCATGTTCCGTTATGAATTGAACAGTAACCGCTATTATGTTCTGATCTGATTTATCATTATATGATGAGGAGAAATTATTCTCTATAAGACAGCGCAAAACTGAAGCTTTTATCCAAATAATTTTAGGTTCACAACGCATAATGGGACATTGAATACCAATAGTTTTAGCTTCTAACTTGGGTAGTAAATATTGCAGAGCATTGATGTAGGCCTTAAAAGATTTGTGTGCGACAAAGTATTCTTGCAAATCTTCAGCGAGCAGCAAGGTGGCACTATCCTCAAACTGAGCATATTGTTCGACATTCACAAGATATGGCAGAGAACGGCAGTAGGCTATATCTTGCTCCTTTGCTGATTCGTCTAAAAGCCTTTCTTTCAATGTAACACTCAATTCACCAGAGTTACGGAACAAAGACTGTACTTTTTCAGAAAGCTCTAAACACAAAGATTCCACGTTCGAGTTCAAATTATCGTTTTGTATAACGAGAGAATCACCAGCAGCTGCGATGTTGATGTACTTCAATAATTCAGTTTGTAAATATTCTGACCACACCTTTAACAAATTTTCACTGGGATCACAGTAATCATCAGTTACCTCGTCATCGTTGCCTTCACAGTTCTCCTGTTGCTCCGGTGATTTAACCGGTTGGCAAACTAATTTACATAAAGTCGAGAAATTTAAAAGAGACACCTGCAAAAGATGCTTCATATCCGTTATTTTTTTTACATTTTGGGTAAAACCGGAGCTTGGAGCAACAGCCCCCTTTAACGATTCAATAAATAAACAGGTATTCAGAAGTTCTTCTGCAGCCAGAGGGTCAATTTGTAGTAGACATTTTAGAACTTTATCAACCTCTTCGGACCGTTCATTGCATTCATCAATATTCTCTGTAGAACAAGTCACAAACTTGGCTGTTGCTTCTGCCATGGAATCAATGTCTGTAGGAGTTAACCCTTCTTTCCCCACCTGTGCAGCCACAACATTTGCACATTTTTGTAGCAAATTCTCGTTCACGCTGATATCTTGACTGGATAAAGCGTCCTGCCAGCAGGTGGTTATTTCCCATAAGGTATCTTCGGAGATGAAATCGCTGACAGATTTCTCTATACTAAATTTAAAAAGTCTTAAAAAGACCTCGTGTTGTACTTCTAATGATGAGTTTTCTTTTGAACATACAACTGGCATTATTTGTGCAATAAAACTGCCACAAGCGTCAACATCAGTATCAGACTCTTGCAAATCTTCATCACTAATTAAGGGCATCGATAGGGTAAGGAGTATTTTGTCAACGGTTTTGGAGGAAATTAAAATTTCACCAGTATCCGTTTGAAAGAAACATTTGTGTAGCAGATTAAAGAGATCTTTGGAGTTATTCTTAACAACATCTACAGAGATTTTACTGATTATTTCCGTGGCTTCCGTATGAGAAAGAATTGATCGCACTTCAGGTTCTATGCATAGGGGATGGGAGAGTAAACGTTGGAGCACTAAGGTTTGTGTTAGGTGATGAGGTATCTGTAAGATCGAAAATATAATTACATTTAATTTTATTCTATTAATAATCCAGATTTTTTCCTAAAGTAGCACAATTTGTGAAAGCCAACACTATTTATCACTAAAAGCATTAAGAAATTGAATTAAGAAATTTAAGTAGTAATAAATATACTGCTTAATTTTTTGGAAAAGACGGATCCTTTTATGAAGTGCGACTTTTTTTTCGAAATTTTACTTTTACACAAAAAACATTTTTCTATCACTAAGTAACTTTACTACTACTTTACTTATCGTACTATAATGTATGAAACCATCTTCACCGGAAAAGTATTTTTTAATATTGTGCCTTTGCATTGGAATATTTTTTTAACATATTGTGTATCTATTAATGTGTCGCCCAAAAGGGCTGTTTGTTTATTAATAAAATAATAAATAAAAATATACATTTTAATAAAAAAAAACACCTTTTAATAAAAACGACACTTGATAAAAGTACACTTTTCAATAAAAAGTAAATTTTTTAACAAATTCCAATTATAGTTGCAATTTCGTATATTAGGACGAAAAACATACAAAATGAAAAATTTTAATAAGTGAAGTAGACTACCATTGTAAGTTTGATCTTTTTGTTATTATTATTTATTATATTTATAACGTTAACATTGTAATATATTGTATAATATATTTATTATTGAATTATGGAGAAGATATATTGAAATATTGTAATTTAATCAAAGCGACCATAAGGTTTAAAATTGCAATCCTGAATAAAAAAAATTAAATTAAATAATAAAGTAAATTTTAATACAAAATTCACATTTTACCGAAAAGTACACTTCTTAATATTAAATTCCTTAAAAATCATTTTTTTGAAAAAAAAAAATACAAATTTAACTAAAAAGCGTTTTTCGGCACTAAACTTTTTTGTTAACAAATATTGTTATAATTTAGTTGTAAAAGTACTAAAGTATATAAATACATTTTGTAGAATAATTTAAATAAAATATAAATGTCAAAGGTATATAGTTGGAATAACTTAAAATGTGTTTTTTAGTTTATATAACTAATGAACTGTTTGATTTATCAATTATGTCCTCATAGATGTGAATTGACTAATAAATTATATGGGAAGACAACTTTACCTTCATTAGCTGCTTTTCAATAAATTCAAATCTTTGGCTCTTTTCAACATGTTGCAATATTTCAAAGACAACATCCACTATTGTCTCGCAGCCATCGTCATCCAAGAACGAAGATTGCAATAAATTAACAAACGTTTTCAATGTGGCATCTAAAGAGTCATTTTCGGTAAGTTTTACAAAGAATGACTGGTCATCGAACATATTGCACAACAAACGCACATGTTTTGTATATTTGGATGTCCTCAGCGATAACGTTTTGTCTAAGCATGTACGTATCAATTGTAAAACCAATTGTTTTAATTCTTTCTGCCGGAATGCTGCAGCAGTTTGGCGTTCCTTAGGTGTCACCGGACGTTCCTGAGTATTGGTCTCCTCTTCTTTCTCATTGTTACTGCTTTTGGGAGGCTCAATAAATTGCACTTTATGTTCCTCTAAACTAGGATTGGCAACATACAGATCATTGATGACTTCAATAACACGTTCCAAATAAAGTTCTTCCACATCCTCTTGCTTGAGATCATCTGCGGTTATGGTGAATAGCAAGGACCAAAATCTATCCAGTAATGCTTGATAGATTTGAACGTTTCCCTGCTGTTTATCAAAAAAAGCTACCAAAGCAGCCAAATGTTGAAAGAAATAATGTGTTGTGAAGCTGTTCGAACTGGTCAAGCACCACTTAAGCAGACTCATTACATTGTCCTCCAATATTTTTATGACAAACGCTTTGTCTTCCGTGGATATTATGCTGTCTTTTGCAGCATTATTTGTCTTTTGCATTAAGTAACGTAAGCACTCAAAATAGGTTTTAATAATACTAATACTGTCCTGTTTAGATATGTTGACCGCATTTTCATTAACGATAATACTTTTGAAATTATCAAAGAATTGTCGTACAAAATCATGATATTCTACAGTATCAGTAATGACTTGAGAAATTTGTGAGAAAAATGGCAAAATATTTGGGCAAATAGCATGTGCATTACGATTAAAGCCATTACATAGTAGCGAAGAGAATTTTTGCCAGATAGTTTTACGGAAATCAACTGTATCGAACCTGTAAGAGAGTAGCATATAATGTTTTCAACGTATTTAAAGTCTACAATCTGTTTTCACTTACCAATTATTGAAGCTGGTTTGTATTAATAGAATACAACCCCATACGTGAGGGGCCACCAATGGATCAGATTCATCGATGTTTTGAAACGATATTAAAATCACTTGTGATTGATGCTGTTTGACAATTTCCAAAAGTTGAGGACTCTGCAGTAAGTGATAAATGAACTCAAACCAGGCAGCTCTAAAAAATATAAAATAGTTCAACATTAAAGTGGTTGTTATGGCTCAAAGTGCAATATTTCTCCTCTCTTTTATTCGAAAAATGGCTTTTGTTGTCGTTTCTGCAAAAAGCCCTATTACAGAGCTCCTGTTAAAATATTGCCATTTAAGGGTGAATTTTTTACCCTCAAATAAATCACGAGTGAAAATATCGACTCAAAAATCCGCTGTATTTTTGTTTTATTTTTAGTTGTTTTTTTTTTTAAATTTTAAATTAAATGCGCTTAATTGTCGTGTAAAGATCGAAAAGATAATAGATAATGATGGAAATACATAACATCTATATTAATTATTTGCCTTTTAGGACAAAGTAGTGTAAATTCGTCTTTTTATATCGGGTGAGATAATCACATTTTATTTACACATATGTTTTTTTGTATGGAGATTGTAAAATATCACACTTTTTGCTCTTTTTTGAACCAGAAATCAGCTGCACTTTCAGAAAGCTAATATTTGCAAAGTGTACCACGCTAAGGGAATAGTTTTTTTCAGAAAGCAATCGCTATTAGTAAAGCTCTCTTAGGATCGTTTTCGAGGAATATGTGTGGAAAATGCCTCTTTTGTCGTATTCCTAAAAATTTTCTTCCGTTCAATTGTAGAAAAATCCTTGGCGCAAAAAAAAAATACCAGGAAATATATACCAGTGGGGTGTAAAGGATCCTACAGAAATATACCATTGGGACAAAAAGACACTACTGAAATAAATATACCTTGAGAAAAACGTCCTTTACAACATCCTTCGCAATAAGGAAAGATAAAGGAAAGAGGAGAATGACCTTTGAGAAGGGTGATACCAAGTCTCAAAATTACACTTGGGACTAAAAAAGGGGTGAGAAGTTAACAACCGAAATTACATAATGAAACCAGACTGACTATCAAAAGCACGTTTTATACTAAAAAGCAAACTTGGTAAAAAATCTGTCGTAACAATAAAAAAGTACACTTGTTAATAAAACGTGTTTGTTAGTAAAACGTGTCTTTCTCGCTAGAAAGTGCTGTTGGTACTAAAAAGAAAATAAGCTTATTAATTAACACTTCTTAATACAATAGTATCACGTAGAAAACTTTTATTTGGTTATTTGCAGCGTCTTATAACAGTTATTGGTGTTTCGAGGGAGGAGATTTTCGACATGAAAAATACTTTTCTTAGAAAGTACTTTATAATTATAAAGGACATATTTCTTAATATAGAATAGAATACTTTATAATATAATAACATTATATGGAAGTTTTTTTGAAGAAAATTTTATGCATAAAAATCCCTTCGCATGCACTTTTCATATGAAAAAGCCACTTGAAATAAACTTTTTGTATAGAAGTCCCTGGAAATTTTGTTCAAAAAATTTTTATAGAAAAAATTCTGTTGAAATACACGTTTCATGTTGAAGCCTCTAAGAGTCCACTAAGAAAATATGCTTTTTGTATGAAAGAAAAAAGATTCGAGTTAACAAGATTCAAATCCACCCGCAATAAATAAACTACACTCAGTTTATATCAAAATACATGGGTATACATAATTTTGCACAAATATGTGATGATTGTGAAACATCCACCGGCGAAATATCATGCGTTAAGATTTTAATAAAAAATATTACATACATATATATCGAAAGACCTATTTCATACAAAAAACTATTGTGCAAGGCATTATTTATTTTAAAAATAAATGCACAGGGAAGTCACCTTTCCACAGAAATCTTTTTGAATTCAGAAAAAAACACTCAGCTTCTATATTTAATATAGGAAATATGCTTTTTATATAGAAGTACCTATGAAGAAATTTTTCTAGGTTAACCATAAAAAAACACGTTTGTACAGAAATCTTCTGGTGACACTTTTTATATAGCGGTGTGTTTTAAAGCACTTTTTACATAGAAAAGCCGTTTTGAAGGTACTTTTCGTATAGCAAATTCTGATCGAATCTAATTATCAGTACCTTTCCCACATCAAAACGTCCTGTGAAGAGTAACAAATACGAATTGAGATAACAAGATTCTTATTGAAGAGGAATTTACTAGTTTCGAAGATAATACCATTTCCTTTTCTTTACCCTGTACTTTCGGCAAATGACTGTCAGTCATTCACGTATTCGCAAAACACTTTCGTAAAGATTTTATTCAAAATTACATCTGAAGAAACTTTTCATATAGAAAATATTATTGCCTATATTAAAATGTTTCTCAGAATATATTTTTTACGTGAACATTTTTTGGAGGGCATTTTTCATTTATGTAGAAGATTCTCTTGAAAGATACTTTCATATAAAAAACATTTTTTAGCCACTTTTAAAACAGAAGTTCTTCTTGGAAGTCAATTCTCGTATAGAAGTAGCTTAGATACAAAATTTTAAATAGAAGTCTGTTTTCATAGGAAACTTACTTTGAAGAACTTATATATGGTCAACTACAAAAATATATTGGCTAAAATTGTTTAAAGTCGGAACAAGTAGGCTCTCTTTTTACGAAAGTTGTAGTCGAAAGTATCTTACGACTTCAAATAACTTTATTGGGTGTCTGACGCGAGCACAGCTTGTACTCCGTTTTGTGTACCAAAGTTCTGGAACTGTCGTATTACTTATTTAAAAATGTGAAAACTTCCTTAATAAACATCCGTTAGTTAATTATAATTATGGACCTAAAATATTTTAAAATATGCTCCCATATGTACTTACTTGATCGCATTAAATTTATTTTTAGCAAAACTAAAGAACTTCTGATGTCCTACTAATTTCTTCATCAGCTCCTTAATCTGTGTCTGATCTTCAACTTCCGCTGTGTGTTTAATAAAAAACGACAATGCCTTTAGGCTACACACCACCACACGCTGATATTTCTGTTCAGCCTCATCGGTCGTTAAACTTTTGCCGGTCGAGAGAGTGGCCGCAGTATGAAAGGTTAAATTACGTATAGCATATTCAATAATTTCGGTCTGACAATGCAAACAAACTTCTCGCGTACGATTTGCATTACCCGCAAATGTTTCCGTGAAGCAGGCAGCAGCTATACTTGCGGCTGGTGCATAATTATCAAACTGACTGGCCAGCCAGACAGGCACCAGTTGCTTCAGATATGGTGCGACAGCTTTTTTACATTTCGCCATTAATAGCTGCAAAACTGTTTGGGATAATTCTCGTACATTATGCTCTGGATCGGTGGCTAAATTATGATAGAATTTTGGCCACAATGGTAGTATTATCTTTATTTCATCCAAGTCAGAATGATTGATTAAATCAATAAATTCTTGCAAAGCTTTCTTCTTGGTCATCGGATCCTTTTTTGACATTTTCTTCAAGGTCAATTGGTAGGCAGTACTTATGCTTGCGTCAAAGGTATCGGGCATATGTTCAGCGGAGGCGAAGCCTGGGACAAATGGTATCATACCCAAATCGGAATGGGCAGAGAACCCCACAAACGTTGGCGCAGAGCCCAACAACTCAGCACTGCGTGCCGAGCTGGACGGCTGCAATGTGAAAAGTGTTGATTATATGAGGTTTCACATGACCCTTACAGTTTTCAATCTACCTTGACATTGTTTTTGGTCCTTTGTGTATGCTTAGTCTTTCCACCCATCTTGCAGACCAAAGTATTCCAAATTTTCCTCTCAAAATGCGCCTCGAGCAAATAAAAAGGCCAAAATATAAGAAACGAAAACAATACAATAGACGTCAGCTAGGGAGAGTTGCCAGGAGTGTGAATGGTATGAATGTTGTTTTGACATTTGTTATCGTCTGTTATCGAATTTAGTGTAAAGTCCATTTTAAAATACATTCACACCACGAAGAATATACATAATTGATTACTCGAGTATTCGCTAGTTCATTATTAGTTGAATTCCCTTTTCAATACAATAGCTTCATTGACAGCAATTTATATTATATCTAAAGTCAAAAAAATATGTTTATAAGGTGTATTAACCAGTTATTTGTAGAAATAAAAGAAAAAATAAATTTATTATAAAATAGTTTTAATACATTCTATTGAACGTAGTGTCAAGAAAGTGAACTAAACATAAACCACATGAACCAAACAAACTATATTGTTCTCTATCGATTGAAAAAATAATTCGTTTTCATTAAGGTTTTTTTAAAGTAATTGAATTTAAATTATCCCCGCGCTTGGCGATGCATATGCTATACCGTTATACATTACTTCCTGCAAGGTTGCCTTGATTACCATTGAGTTGCATTGCCTTAAATCATTAAAATTTGTTGGCTTTTGCTTTTCAAACCTTAAATTTAAAGTCATTCCACAAGAAAAAATCAGGTGCATTCAAATCAGGAGATCTTGAGGACTGAGAAATCATCATATTGGAGAATTTTGCCTGCAATTCTGCTACGACAAGCTTCTTTCGGCATAGTTCTGAAAAGAAAAACTGCTTAAACGACTTGGTAGCAACATCATTTTGTAGAAGTCAGCGGAAATTTGTTGCTAGCATTTTTTGGATATTAAGCGTGGCTTGTGTTACGAGGAAATAGTGGTGATCCCAAACATTTTTATAACAAAAAAAAAAAGATAATGAAATAAACATTTTCGCCTAAAATATATTATGGTTTGCTCTTGTATACGACAAATATTCTATAGTCCTGAATAACATCTAAACTCATATTTTTACTGTTAGTTTGCAAAACCGAAAAAGTGGTTTTACTGTGAAAAATGTTTATTGTTTTGTTTCAATAGATGGGTTTTCCTTAAAGGTACAAAACGTAAGAAAAGACACAGTTTGAGAGAAAAAGGTAATCTTTTCCAAGGTCTATCAGTTTCGTCAAAATTGCTCATGCAACTTCTCATCATCCGGTATCCATTGTTTCTTATCTGTTGAGAAATTAGCAGATACTTAATATAAAAATCTGACCAACCAGTGGGTGCACCATCCTCAATTTTTCCAAATAGGGTTAAAATTGGCAAATCAACCTGTTAGTGTGGCATCTCCTTAACACACAATAGCATATGTTTTTTCTTCAGAGTGCAGCACTGTTGAAAAATAGTAAACAAACCCAAAACACGTGCAAGTCTAAAAAATCATTTGCTTTTCTTACGTCGTGCAGCATTTTGGTAATTTAATTGTGAAAATGACAAAATTTATAACTTATTTCAATCTGTGTCCTATACCGGAACCTAAAGACTTTCTGGGCATATCGCCTGACAAAGATGAAGGCAACATTATAACGACATTGGGTAAAAATATCATTATTATCATAAAGGTACGAACGAATACAAAAGTATGATAAGACATTTCCCGAAATAATTGTTTGTTTTGTAGATTTCAACACAAAAACAAATACGCAGTTGGTCTGTGCTGGAAAAACTTTCATCGAAAGTTGTCTACGATAGGAGATCGGAGAAATACGTGGGTGTTTTTGCAAATAAGTCTTTGCGATGCTGGGATTCAGACGCATTGGATGTCAATAAGTGCAAGAAATTGAAGGTAGGTTGCCATTGTGACTGTAGAAAAAATAATCCACTCTCGACACCTGTGGTCCTAAAGGTAGGAGCTTTTGGAAGTCGTCGATCCACGTAGAATGTGCACAATCGCATAATGTATACAAGGCAATTTTCTAAACCAAAAGCATCTTCCACGACATTTTTCTAGACAAAAAGTGTCTCCCGAGACAATTTTGTAGGTGAAAAGTGTGTTCCAAGACAATTTTTTATACGAAAAAAAGCGTCTTCCAAGACAATTTACTATATGAAAAAAGTGTCTTCCCAGATAATTTTGTATAGGAAAAAACGTGTTCCAAGACAATTTTCTATATGAAAAAAGTGCCTTCCTAGACAATTTTCTAACGAAAAAAAGTGCCTTTTCGGATAATTTTCCATACGAAAAAAAGTGTTTTCTAAGACAATTTTCTATACGGGAAAAAAATGTTTTTTAATACAATTTTCTTTACGAAAAGTGTCTTCCAAGACAATTTTCTATACGAAAAGTATCTTCCAAGACAATTTTCTATACGAAAAGTGTCTTCCAAGACAGTTGTCTATACGAAAAGTGTCTTCCAAGACAATTGTCTATACGAAAAGTGTCTTCCAAGACAATTTTCTATACGAAAAGTGTTTTCTATACGAAAAGTGTCTTCCAAGACAATTTTCTATACGAAAAGTGTCTTCCAAGACAATTTTCTATGCGAAAAGTGTCTTCTAAGACAATCTTCCAAGGCAACTTTCTATACGAAAAGGTCTTGTAAAAAAAATTTCCTGAGCGAAAATTGTCCTCCAAAAAACTTTTCTATACAAAAATTGCCTTCCAAAAAAATTTTCTATACAACATTGTCTTCCAAAAAAAATGTTCTATACGAAAATTGTCCTCCAAAAAAAATTTTCCATACGAAAATTGTCCTCTACAAAAATTTTGTATACGAAAAGCATCTTCGAAGACAATTATATATGTACGAAAAGTGCGTTGGAATACAATTTTCTCCTGCACAATTTCTTCGTTTGCTTGACATGAGAAAAAGTTAAACCAATTTGCTAACGTAATGGAGAAAAATTGTAATTTCAGTGCAAAAATTGTTGAATTCTCTTAATATAAAGGAATTGGTTTCTGCGGCATTTTTTATTTACTTTAATAATGAAATTATCTATGTTTCGAAATGGACCAAAGTCCAATTCCCAAAAATAAATTTTACTTGGAGAAAATTATACAATATTAATTTTATTTAATATGTGTATACTTTAACATTATACTTTGATGCTACCACTATGTTGTCCATAAACTTGGCATTAGTTAATTAATAAAAATATATATAATATGAATATGAAATGACAATTATTATTTCCCCTCCTCCATTTTCTAGTTCCAGAAAAGTATTGCTGATTTGGTTATCACTGACGAGGATACACTAGTTTTATACAGTGATGGTTCCTGTGAACTTTTAGCATCTGCCATTGAGTCGCGTAAAGAAGACATTAACTCTACTACTGCTCAACAGTTGGAATTATCTTCAAGTTTAATATTCACCAGTTCCAAAGTTCACGCGATTTCTAATGGCAGCCGTATATTGACATATTTTGAGCGCAATTCCATAAATGGTGATTATCATCTGGTGCGTTTACCTTTGTCCAATGGCTGCGCTGTTGTAGATGGTGCGAAACGTTTTAAACTGAAAAGAGATAATTTAGATGTGAATGTGGCTGGAGCGGCCGTTATTGAAGGAGATGGCACCCCAATGCTTTTGACCATATGTAAGTAGAAAATAAAAGAAATATCTTAGTTTTTCAATAGAAGAATTGGTAAAATGAAAATTCTTATTTTAAATTGTTGTGATATTATAAATTGATTTCTTCTCAATTTATGAGAAAAACCATGAATTTTGATTGGAAAAGTACTCTGATTAGGCATTTGATACGCATCTACTTTCGTGTTGTATCATCTCCCCATCAGGGTCTGTTAAAATCTCGGGGAACTATTTTAAACTAATCAAAATTTGCAAACCTACTATACTTTTCTTTCTTTTCTTTTTTTCCATGTTATCTTATGTATTTTCATTATAGGGTCCGATAAACGTATTTTTCTACTTAGCCTCGGCGATGATATCAGTCCTGAACGTTCTCCTGGTAGTTTTGTTTCGTTGTTGACACAATTGAAAGTCGATTCTCCTCTTTCTGTATTGGGTATATCAAAGCATTTTGTAGCTATCTATGGCGCCAATCATGGCCAGGAGGGTGGTTCACTTTTGCTGTACAATACCCAATATAAGGTCATAAAGACCAAGCAGTTCTTTAAAGTCTATTTTAATTTTTCACAACTTTGGTCTGTGGACGAACACATCGTATTGGCCATGGGACAAAACCTCTCCGTTGTGAAATACCGTGTTCTCAAAGAAGTGCTGTCAGAATTGGTGGGGACCCAGGTGTCGAATGACTATCAAACTGCTGTAGAAATTGATCATATCAATGAGGAAGACATGTTGGAGGGATGTTTGCAATACTCTAAGGAAATACAAGCGGTCGCATCTAAAACATCTGAGAAAGAGGAGAAAGCCAAAGTTAAGGTAGAACCAGCCGACGGATTGAATGTAGCTTTCACTGATAGCTATGAATTCAATAAAGAATTAAATTCGTTAAGCCAAATGAATCTACATGTTGACGTACTACAAGGCGATGGCACTTTGGAAGATATTCAAATCAATTTAATGTCAAATTACAATGATAATGGTTTTCATTGTCCCGAAATTCAGTTGATAGCGCGTCAATTGGAAAAAGTGGGCGCTGGAGAACATGAAATTACCGAAAAGCTTTTAATTGTATTGATAAAAGCTAATCTTATGCAAGATATAGGCGTCTGCCTGAGACGCTATACGAACATTTCAGAAAAGATCTTAGCGAAAACATTAAATTTTGTATTGAAAAATTACAAAGGAGTACATGACCCACAAACTCAAAAGATAACAAATGGTGTTAAAAGCAACGAACAAATGGAGATGGAAACAAATTTGGATGGTGATCTCACTTCTTCATATCCTAATTTAGATTTATTAGCCGTAAAGTATCGCAAAAACTGTAACTCATCCGATATTGAAGACATTCTAAATGTTCTTTTGGCTTGTTCCTTCAATGCAGAAACTATAGCCGTTCATATACGAAAAGAAGTAGAATACTCAGAGGTTATTATTTTACTTCAACATTTGTATGATAGGTTAACATCTTCAGAGTCGATAGAATTTGAAGAACGTCCATCTTTCTCTGATACCAGCCTCGATTATGAAATGCAATTATTACGATGGTTTGGCGTTGTACTCAATTCGCATTTTCAGAAACTGGCCTTATCCAAAGATGAGGAATTAATTGAACTGTTGTATAAGTGGCATGATCTGTTTCAAAATTATAAACATGAGATTGATGAACTTCAAGAAGTCGCCGCCCTGTTATATAACATTACAGAGAGAAAGACACATTTGAAAGACAGGAGCTCATCGAAATGGTATTCCATTGAAGAGGTATATTTATTTTGAATGTAGTGTATATTTTTAAAAGATATATAAGTTGTAATAAATTGTGTGTTTTATAGAAAAGAAAATATATTTTTTTTTGTGTTTTTAAATGTTTAATATATACCGGGTGATAAGGAGAGCTACCGGCTTGAAATTACCGATAATAACGGTAATTTCTTTTTCTTTAAAATCATGTTAAATATTCTAATCGCCTTTTTACAGATCCTTATATTCTCAAATGAGGAATAATTTGGTCAAGATTTCAATCCCCAAATTGAATGGTCAGAAAATGAATGGTCAAAAGAATACCTATGCTACAGACGACGCTCGCCAATTGTCCATTGGGTAGGTATAGAAGAAAAGTTTACATGTGTTTTGTTACCCAATTGGCGATCTTCTGAATTAATTCATATTAAATGCGCAGCTTTTGTACATTTTCGCTTTCGAAATTTTTCCACCACATTACATTTTTAAGAATTTTGCGATGAAATTTCACTAATTGTTCAATAAGAAGTTGCTATTGGTTCAAATTATCATTTAAGAAATTTGTGCGAAATTTCTTCGAGGAATTTGAGATGTTGGTTGCAATGCAAAAATAAAGGCCTTATGGTTAACCGCCACAACTTTATATGCGTATATTCTACTTTTCTAACTTGATATTCTCTGAATATTATTTAGCATTGGCGGTGGGAGAATTTTCTTGCCAATTTTTGTGATTCCAACTTCAATCATTTAATCAGAGATGTGAGGATTGTTTGGCTTTTATTCGTCCGAATGAACAACCCAACAACCCAGTTTACTAAAACACGTGTAGACGACGCACAGTGGGATTGCTTCATACATTTTTGTGGAATAAATATAAGGAGTTGTCGTAGAGTCTTGAAATTCGGCATAGAACGTTTTATGGCGTAGAGTAGCAAAAATATAAAGTTTCATCCAAATCGACCACGCCCATCGTCCACCGCCCATACAACTAAAAATGAAATTTTCGTATACATTTTTTTTCTGTTAGGTAGAAATTCTTGTAACTTGGCATGGATCATCTGTACTACGAAAACAAAATTTTTGGAAAATTCCATCTAAATCGGCCACGCCCACCGCCCACCGCCCATACAACTCAAAATGAAATTTTTGTATAAATTTTGGAAAGTTTCATCCAAATAGGCCACGCCCATCGCCTATATTACTCAGAAAAAATAACCATTTCACCCACTACCCGCCTGACTTATTTTCTGTAAAAATATTTAGCAGGATTGCCTAAAATAAAATAATTAGTTACATGTGTAAGGAAACTTATTTACTTATTCATCTATCATTTCTTTTACAATATCATCTAATTCCAAATGTTGTTTACAAGGTTGACGCCTTATTTTACTAAGAAAAGGATCTGATGACATCAAGAGACGGTTGAAAACATCAGTTAGTTGCCATTCCATTGCATTTTCTTGAAAACATCAGTCTATATTTTCTATAATCCTTGTTGCGCGCTTCTTCTGCCTCTTCGGATAGCATACCAATAGGAAGAGTAGCTGCATCGATAATTTCTTTTCCATGCATTAATATTTTGTGCACAGTTACTGGCATATAATACCAGCTGTATTTTTCGACATAAAGTTTCGCCGTATCCCGCGTGTAATTTTTAAACTTCGAAGAATTAATATTTCGAATTAATATTTTGTAATATTATGCGAAACCTATCAATTAATTCCTCTTCAACTTCAGTTATGTCAGCTACAAGTGACGGATTGGAAAAGAAACGTCCTGAGGTGTTGCCGTCGTTGGAGGTCCCAGTGCCTTGCTGAACATCATCAACACGTAAATGCATATGGTCTTTAAATGTGTTGTGAATTCGGACTTTATTTTCTTGTTTCATAGCCTTATGTTCGTCTTCGAGCGCCCACCACTTTTGAAATGGTTTATTGTAGGCAATATGAAGAATGGACTCCATAAACTTGATGCGAGCGTGCAACGAGGAAATCCCCAATTTGAGGGCATCGGTATCAATTGGTCGTGCTGCAACTACGTCTAAGTTTCCTAGCTTAGGATTGAATAAAGTTTAATTTTCATTGATATTAATTATTTGTAGAATATATGCAATAATTATTTTAAGTACAGTATGTGTTTTTTTTTAGGTTAGGAAACGTTTTACTTTAAGACTTAGCATAGATAGATTATAAAATAGAAAAAAAATAATGTAGTTTGGTAGAATAATGGATAATTGTAGTAGAAAAACAGATACTTTTAGTATATATTAGGAAGAAAAGTTAACCTACAGGACCGCACTCCTATGCACATGTTTTCGATGCCGATGCACATGTCTATATCGACACCGTTGAAATTTGTCGTTACTGCGTTTTTGGTGATGTTCTGAGAATGTGTACTCAACAACTTTCTCTTGGGTGGGGGATGCCCTTTCCCTCAGATTGCGAAATAGATTCGGCGTAAAGGCCTGGCTGCGTTGGTTACTCCATCTTTAGAGCGAAAGGCTTATGGAGGAAGTTCAAAATGAGGTCACCCCTTTTCTTTACATGACCCAGAAACTTTCGTCTTACAAAGATCAGTATCGTCCCGGCGGTAACGCTTATAAATAATTGTTAAATATTTAACACCTAACATCCGGTGGTTTCCTTTTGTCTTTATTTAAATTAAAAGAATCTTTTGAGTTTTTCTAACTTTCTTTTTGATTAATGTCACTCATCGCTCATCCCAGTTAACACAACACCGCACATCGAACTCAATAATAGTAGCCGATTAGTAATAGCCGAGCGATGCGATGAACAAAAAAAAACTTAGTTGTCGAAATGTTAAGAAGTTTTTTTTTTGTTTCAGTATCTCCACTTTTAACCCAGTTCAGTGTATCAAAATCGATCACCTCGTCGGGGAATTTTTTTTTCCTCCTGGCTGTTCGTTTTCCCGCTTCTCATTTTTTTTTCTTCTTCCCCTCTTGCCTGTCGCAGTCAAAAAAAAAACTGTTACCAACCCCTTGGTATCCTAGATCGCAGGGAGCCGCAGGGTTGCTATTTTTGGTCAAAAAATCGGATGATTTTGACAAGCATTTGCGCAAACCGTAACAATGTATTAACACCTTTTCAACTAAAAGTATGAATATCCAAATACGTATCTATTCGTATTACATGCCCGCGCTTTAATTTTAATGATTCCGGTTTCAGTCGTTTGTCACAGATACTGGTATTATTTTGGTCCCCGTTCTTTCATGTTTTATACCCTAAATGTGCCGTTTTGTACAAATCCCTTATCACTCCTTGCCTACGCTGATATGTGAACATACACGCGTTATGTCATATTCCTAGCTTCAGTTGTTTGGTTGCCTATTTGTTCCTTTTCTGCCCTGCGAATTTCCAAAAATCCTTTTTAGTATATACGAGTATACAGTACAGGTAATAGAGACTGTCTTGGCATCGGTCGTTTGGTCAATCATATCGCAATAACTTTATATAAGGTGATTTTGTAATCGTAGTTTTTTAAAAAATCGAATAAAACACTTAAATTTGCATCATATATTATATTTTTTTTATTGGAATCGATAAATTGGTCGTTGCCATTTAATTTTTAAAGATAATTTCATGTAAATGTTGTCCGCGGCTCCGTCTCTGTCAATGTCCATTCGGAAGGTCCAATTTTTCGTCACTTTTTCGAGCATTTCGGCCAGCATTCCACAAACAACGCGTGTTATGTTATCCTGTTAGGCTTCAATAGTGTTCGGCTTGTTCACATAGACTAACGACTTGGCATAATTCCACAAGAAATTATCAAGAGGTGTTAAATAACAAGATCTTGGATCACAGGGCCAAATCGAGAAATAAGCTGCTCACCAAATTCATCCCTCAACATATCCATTGTTTCACCAGCAGTGTGGCATGTTGCACCGTCCTGATGAAACCACATGTCAATCAAGTTCAACTCAGCCAATTGGTGCAAAAAAAATCGCATATCATGGCTCGATATCGTTCGCCGTTGACGGTAACGTTTCTTCCACGGTCGTCTTTGAAGAAAAATGGACCGATGATGCCACCAACCCATAAACCACACCAGACTGCCGTTTTTTCGGGATGCGTCGGTAATTCATGTATGGCATGTGGCTATTCATCACTCCAGATGCGACAGTTTTGTTTGTAAACGTATCCGTTCAGCAAGAAATGAGCCTTATCGCTGAACACAATTTTTCGACAAAACAGCGGTTTTTCATTGAGCTTTTGTAGGGCGCATTCACCAAAAATTAGACGTTGTGGTAGGTCATTCGTCATTCCATGATGAAATGGCAGAGTACATTGAATACTTTTCACTTTGACAGATGACGTTTGGATGCCTTAAAAATCTTAAAAAATCACCCTATACGAGTATATACATATGTAACGCTAGTTCTACAACCCAAAAAGAATATGATCTTTTCGTTTGCGCTAAAATAATTACCTTTGTTTCAAGTTTGTTTATAATTGAAAAATGTCAGTACGTTGGTTTCAAGTAATTGAAATCAACAATGGGCGCACCAATGAAATGGTTCAATATATGTTCTGCTGGAATTTATTTCGCCACTCGTGATATAAGATTCGACTCAATTTCAGACAAACTGCACCTGGGGAATTAAGAAATGCTATTAGGCTTTCAAGGCTCTTTTGGTTTTTAAGATACAACGAGGTGTCAATATATCAATATATTCACCTTATACATTTCTAAAAAAATTGGTGTCATTTCCAAAATTTGTTGCTGTTTATTAAAGGTGTCGTTGGTTCAGTTCATAAATCTGTCAGTAGTTTTTGCAAGAGTCATACTCGCATAGACTACGTCAGATGAAATGCAAAAGGATATAACTAAAACAAAATTGTAGAACGAGATTTTGATTGTCTATAAACGATATCTACGAACAAGAAGGAGGATTTTTCGAATAATATTCGTAAGAACATGTGGATTTTTTTAATGCATTAAAGTTTTACAGTTACTTTCTTTGAAAATTAAAATATTATGTGTGCAACTAAGTTTTTTTTTCATGAAAATAAAACTTTTTTATGAAAACATGTTTACAAATGATTCAGTGCCCATCGCTTGCTACTACTTTTTCCCATCTTTCTGGTAAAGCTCGAATTCCGTCACGGTAAAACTATTCATTTTTTGAGGCTATCTACAAATTTAGCCATTCCTTGATGTCGTCATATGAGTGGAACTGCTGGTCAGCCAGACCGTGTGCCATCGAACGGAGCAAGTGACAATCGGGCAGTACAATATCTAGAGAATATGGCAGATGGGGCAAGACTTCCCATTTCAGCGTTTCCAGGTAGGTTTTAACAGGCTTAGCCACGAGTGTTGTCATGCTGAAGAATCACTTTTTCGTGTCTCTCCTCGTGTTGTGGGCGTTTCTCGCGCAGAACTCAGCTCAATCGCATGAATTGAAGCCGATGCCGATTCACAGTGATGGTTTCGCTTGGTTTTAATAGCTCGTAATAAATAACACCGACCTGGTCCCACCAAATACAGAGCATAACCTACGCAATGTGCATATTCGACAGAGGCGACGACGTAGAAGCAATGCCGTCAATTTAGTGTTTTCGAAAGTTTTTCGTCTTCCTTTACGCGAACGGCCATCAACATCAAAATCACCGTCTTAAAGAGACGGAAGCAATCTCGACACGTTGTTTCACTTAACGCAGCATCTTCGTAAACGTTTTGAAGCTCTTGATCAGCTTCAGCCGCCGTTTTATTCGATTGAAAGAAGAAAATCAATGTTTCTCTCATATGACGGTTATTTGGCATAAAATCATACATACTCGAATTTACACAACCAAAAAAATATGACATCAAAAGAAAATCACTATTGTATCGAGGCGGTATGTTTACCATATGGCTAAGCTTGTCTCATAACGTTTAGGTTATGGCAGACTCGACTAGCACTTACAGCTGGCGCCATCTATTGGCAAACAGCAGGAACTTAGTTGCGCAAATACAAAAATTATAATTTTCCTCGCAAGTCTGTAAAAAACACTCTCCGTGTAGAGTCGAGCAGTTGACTTCCGGGTAAAGAGGGAATGCTCTGTGGCTAGCATAGACCTTGTGGGGGATATACAGTTCATAGAAAACCTGAGTAGGGCAGAATGTAGGACAGTTTTGACGGAATGTGTGACAACCAGGTGGCAAGCCAGAACCACATATGCTTTTGTGCGGGATATTTGCTTCGTCAATGGGAATCCTGACTTTGGTTTTAACATGGGGCATGGTTCTTTGAACGAGTTTCTGTACAAAGGTCTGGTTGACAGGCGTTCTTGTGACTGTGGGCATCAGACAGAGGATTGGAGGCATGTTTTGTGCGACAGTCCTCTGTATGATGATATTAGAGACTTGGGGTTGTGAGGGTTGGGGACAATTGGGAGGTGACGGACGTGTTATCTTCAGGAAGCAGGTTGGCCGAGACACGCCACTTTGCAGGCAGGTTGTTTGCAAGGCGTAGGGGTAGAAGGGAGCGTTAGGGGGTGGGGGGTAGTTTTTATTTTTTGGTTGTTATTAGGGGTAGGGGTTCTGTTGCAAAAATGCACTGCCATGTGTATTGTACATAGTACAGTGCATATGAATGTGTGTTGTAGCAGCATCCCTTTTCTCTTCTTTCTATTCACTTCACTTCATTCTCTTATCTTCCCTTTTCTTTTTGTATGCGCTTACATAGTGCAAGGGTGTGTAGCTGCGAACTGCTGCAGGTACACGCCTGTGTTTTGTGAAACGTACACGATGGACGACCAGTTCCATGCGAAAATGGAGCAGTTTTTTTC
This sequence comes from Philornis downsi, assembly GCA_019455685.1. Classification (NCBI taxonomy): domain Eukaryota; kingdom Metazoa; phylum Arthropoda; class Insecta; order Diptera; family Muscidae; genus Philornis; species Philornis downsi. Next base: position 6,926,201 of record JAHXMU010000136.1, on the reverse strand, counting down.
TGCGAAGGTTTTATTTTCTGGTAACACGGGAGATCAGGGGCCCCAAGAACTATTTGTTCTTGCCTGATCGTGGCGCAGGACACCTTGTGGGAGCATCGTGCTGGCTGTGGTTGCCCGAACATGTGTTTTCAGTGATCTTTCGTTGCTTCAGGGTCTCCTGAAGGAAATGCGGGGACTTGGAAAACACTGTTCTTCGTCTATTTGAGGTGTCTAGATAGGCCTCACTCCTAACCGGGATTAAGCTCACTTTATACCAGTGACTTCAAAGGTACTTTGGCTGAGAGAGGAAGCAAGCCCTGAGGAAATTTTCCAAGAGGATTTGCTTCTTATCTTAAAGGTACTTCGATTTCGAGTTCCCCAAAGAGGCGCCGGCTGTCGCAAATTCAAATAAAAAAGAAAAGAAAGAAACAAAAGGAAAAAAAAACAGTTCCATGTGGCACACGGCACAGCGTGAGTAAGGCCTTCACGGCGAGACTCATGTAAACTACCGCAATTGAATTTCCGTGTAGAGATAAATTGACGCGAAGGAAACGAAATTTTCGTTTGAACTGAATATTAATGTCGTGTCTTTTCCAGGATTTGAAGGTTGAATGACTTCACACTCTTGAAACTCTGGCTAAGACGTACGTATCTATATGGAAAATTTGGAATACAGGCTCGTATTTTGAAGATATTTCAAATATAATAAATTGTTAATGTAAATCAAACAAAAAGCTTTGAAAACGTTTTTATGCAATTGCTCACATCTTTCATAGTTACCGAGATATTACGCCTTAAACAAATCAAATTTTGACTTATAACATATTCTTCTTTGATTCCAACAGAAACACAAATAAAAATTAAGAAAAAATTAAGAAAAGTATCATAAGAGGTTCTTTATAAAAAAAATTAATATCGGTTTCAAATCGAAAGTAAATGTGCCCTTTTCTAAAGGGTTGTGGTGATTTCATTTACACTCATAACTAAATTTCATTAAATATTTATAGTTTATAATGCAGCGTCTCACCTATGTCTTAACTTACAGACATAATAAATCGTAAACATTTGTATATTATTGAGTCCCCAATATGGTCAGAGTCCTGAATATTACTCATCATTTCATGTGCCGCTTAAATGAAAAAGTATGTGGGTTCATATTCAATTGTTTACTAAATTTCAAGCATAATGAGAAATGTAACGTTGTTTAAAATGCAAGAAATTAATTACAAACAATTATAACCTATAATAAACAAAAATGTATCATTGAAATCTAATGCTCATGTTCTCTGTCCATTCTGCAAACAATTCGTTGAACATTTCATTCTTTTATAATTAATTACAAACAATAAGAACTGATACTAGGCAAATGCTAGTTTTTTGGTGGGGGTTCAACCTGATCTTTCGAGAGGAGTTTTAAATACACATTTCTGAATCGACAAAAGCTAAATTTTTTCTTCATAGTGTTTCAGCCTGATCTTTCCAGAGGAGTTTTAATTACCCACTTCTGCATCGAGATCGTTGTCGAAGACTTTTCGCGTTGGAGCGCTTGGTTTCATCTGCAGAAGCAATCGCCATTCTTGCCGCCCTTGATCGCGTCGATGGCGGTATACAGTTGATATAGTCCATGCTCTTCCATACAGTTTTCGGAGTATTTTTCTCTCGCAGATTTCCAGAACAGATTCATCCCCATCGGTGTTATAGCCTGGAATTATGTGCCACAGGGAAGTATACTTGGGTCATCCTTATTCACACTATTTATTAAGCAAAATTTTTTACTTTATGCGGATGATCTGAAAGTATTTTTAAAAGTTTCTACAGTTAATGATGCCTTAGATCTTCAAAAAGACATAGACAGTCTTAATAATTGGTGCCTTTTAAATAAGCTTTCATTGAACACGGATAAGTGTATTCATGTTTCTTTTTCGCGTTGCAAAAATCCGACTCATTTAGTGTTCAAAATTGGTAATTTTTCTCTGAAATCGGCTTGTTCGAAACTGGATCTAGGTGTTCTATTGGATTTCGTTTTGACATTTATTCCGCACGTCAATTATGTTATTTCCAAGGCGTATAAAGTTCTTGCGTACATTTAAAGGAATTGTTCAGAATACATTTAGAATCATTTTTACATCATATCTTAGATCTAAGTTGGAATATGCCGCTATTATTTAGTGTCCTCATTCTAATATTCATATCGCACGTATTGAAAGGGTGCAGCGTGTGTTTGTAAAGTTTACTCTTTCTTCGTTTAGATTTGAGGAACCTCTTCCAACCTACAATTCAATATGCTTATTTCTTGGGCTACAGACATTAGAATATCGTTGTAACTTCCAGACAGCGCTATTTGTTTTTAATATAATCGGTCGTTACATCGCCTTTTCTAATCTTTTGGCACAGATTTCATTTTACGTTCCTCCTAAGTCTCTCCGTCGAACACATATTTTTGATATACCTCGGAACTTTACTTCTTATGCAAAAAACAATACTCTGAATCGTGGATTTTATATTCGTAATGAAACTAATGAATATGCCTTGAATCAAGATTCCAATCAACTAGAGTTTGACTCATCTGAATATGTGTTTTTTTTCATTATATCTTAACAGATAACTAAGATTAAATAATTCTATTGTTTGTAAATAATATATATAATATAAAATATTACTGTTTTGCCATTGTTAGTCTGTAAGAAAATTTTATTCCATAGACTTAAATAAATGAAATGAAATTCTCCGCCATACAGCGTATTTGTTCGTCGTGACATTGTTTTGCCATTAAATGCTCGGTTAAAGCCATAGAAAAATCTATTTTCAAGCAGTAGCCTTTTCCGAGTCTCCAGGCTGACATCAGTAGTCAGTTCGCAGTGCGGCAGATATAGATGAATTCATCCACCACATTAAAGTTGATGTTATCAACACTCACTCAGCGTCTCAAACGAATAGAATCTGTGTTCGTCGGAAGAAGTAACTGGCTTTGTTCTCCTTTACTACAAGACTCATTTCTTCCGATTCCTTCTCAACGCTTGATGAAACTTCATGGCTATACGCAATTAGCATATGGTTTCTTTTAAAGGTGGACCAGTCATATTAGTTGGAGCTTTCTTCATAAAACTCTTTAACAGTATTTGAAGAGGTCGCGCAATAATCTGTCGCTCCGTCTAAATTCTCCTTCGGTGGAAAATGGATCACTGAGTTTGTCCATCTTTACCGAAGACTTTGTATTAGTCAGTGTTCACGTACGATAGCCTATAAGTTTTGCAGGTGTCTGTTCGTGGATTGTTAAAGGCAGTTGTTTAGTCGACGAAAGCGTGATATGTGCGCATCTATTTTTTTTTTTTTTTGGCTTCTCTAGGATTTACTGCTGTGTGAATATTTGGTTAGTTGTGAATAGAATAGACTTTAGTTGTTCACATATTTCAGTTGAGAGAACCTTATAAACGATGGTAAAAAGACTGATACCGCTATAGATGGTACGCACATTAGGATTATCTTTTTTGACCACTGTATGCTTAGATTCCAATTACTTCCATTCAGCCAAATAGTGTTTAGGTGCTGATGCATGCTGATTGTCAGCTCATTGCTATCAATCTTAAACAGTTCTGCCAATAAGCCATCAGCGCCTGCAGCTTTACTTCTTAAGAAGCGATTTTGCTATTTTGACGTTGTATTAGCGTGATTTTTTTTTTCAAAATTAATTACTTCTCTTTTCATATTTGCAGCACACTCAGCATATTTGCGACTAGACTTCTACCACTAACCACTTCTTTTCTTCTTTTGCCTTTAATGTTTTTGATAAAATTCTCGGCCTTCACCTTTATTTCTGCAGCTTATTACAATATACCTCGCTCTCCTGCTCTTTTCACAACCGCTTATTCCATCCAAAAAGTCGATTTAGGTATCTCTCTTTTCCTTATATCGCTCACTCACAGCATTGCCATGTATGCAGCATCTATTTCGTCAGACACAATGCAATATTCTTCAACGTGGCGGGTGTTGTTTCTACTCAAGTGCGGTTTTTGCGGGAGTTGGCAGTATGTTGCCAGACATGAGGCAGAATCGGTTTAGTAAGAAAAAAACTTGCAAAAATCTACAGAAAAGTGGGCATTTTCAGAATTTCTCAACAATTTTAACGTTTATGCTTTAAATTAAAGCAATATTATTTAGAAGTTGATAGATAAATAGAAGTTGATTTAACAACTATCCAATTAAAGATGTTATTATTGAAAACAACAGAGAAGGTCCTGTTTTTGTATCCAGTGATGAGGCGAGGCGATGCATCATTCATAGGTACGGGAAAAACTCATCTCAGCACATATATTTTTATATGAAAAAATACACTTGCAGGTGTTATTTGTGAAAAATACCATATTTTTACTGGGGAAAACAAAAGAGAAGATCTCGTTCCTGTATCCAGTGATGAGGCGAGGCGGTACATCATCCACGATATAAGGACTTAATGTAACTTTAGAAAAATCGATATTTTTAGTGTTCCTTTGACATTTTACGTCTATTCATTAAATAAATTACCATAGATAATGGTAATTGATAGCCATGGGAAGCATCCATCCAAAATGTATAAATATTTGTGAGGTACTGCACCAATTATAGGCATGGTTAGTGGAAAATACTAAAAAACAAACAATTTACCACTGGAACAACAAAATAGGTTGATATACTATCTATGATAGGAGAGAGTTTTTGCCACATCTACTATATGATAAGCTAGGGTAGAGGACATATAAACTTTGGATCGGCAGAAGTTTTAACGCCTGTCCAACTTGGTGCCTGCCTACTTATTTTTGCCACAGCATTTGCTTCCTTAACCCAAAACCATGTTCAAAATACGTTATCTTCTTTGTAGCCTTTAGAAAATTTATGGAAAGTCCGAAGAACTAAAGCGCAAAAAGTGTAATCAGTTCCCTTCTATGTGTCAGGCCAAAGCAGGTAAACGTGCCATTAAAACTCTGCTGCATGTATTTCATGTAATTCCAATCAGTTTTGGGATGTATGAAGCATAAATGTAAGGTCGGTCTGGCGATCATGGTGTGGCTGCTGCTGTTGCAACAACTTAACGTTTGTTATTCTTAAAACAAAAAAAAAAAAAAAAAAAAAAGAAACAATAGGGTTTGTTGTATTCTTTCCCTTTTTCTGGACCCGATAACATTTGCTGATGATCTTAAGTTACCTGCTGCTTTTGGTGGTGCTGTAGCTGGCGGTGGTGATGGTGATGATTCTGATGACTTCGAGAAAACACTAAGAACAAACGTGTCTCTACATACACAGTTGCATGTGCAGACTTAAGTACAGGTAGGCGTCTTAGCCACATGCCTTAAATGAAATGCTTTAAGTCATTTGTGTACGTACGTACACTACATGAACAGATACACAAGTCCTTTTATGTGTACGTCCATAGACATATATTTGTTTGAAGCCAAGGGTCATTGGAGACGATTAACGACTATTGCAACACAAGACAGCCAGCACAATCTTAACCTGCAGTCGAGGGAGCCGGTAAAAAACAATACAACATCTTACAGTGATTTGATTGGGTTTTCAATAAGAGAAACAAGAGATTTAAAAACAAAATTAGTTATAAATATAAAAAATGCAATTAGAACTTTTGGTGTTCTTTAATTCTCGAAGAGCCATCAGTAACATTGCAGTAATCACTGCTCAGAGAATGATCTATGGTTTCGCCGAAGTTTGGAAAAAGCAACTTTTGGACGATTAATCTAATTTCAATGAAAATTTACAGATATTTCGTTGAAGCTTAACGGAAATGGTCTAGTTTTAACAAGTTATGACTTATAAAATTAAATTTTTCGACTAATGCCTACAACATGCAGCAATTCTGCCGCAGTAATTAAATGTTTTGAATTTGTAATATTTTTCGGTTTTTTTAGAATTATGACTATATTAGCTGGGAACTAAAGTCTGACACATAACAAGTAGCAAAATCAGTTGTTAATAATAGTAATGTATAAACTATAGGGTGATTTTTTAAGATTTAAGTTTTTCAGGTTGGCAGCACTGGTTGGTAATGGCGTTCAAACGTCATCTGTCAAAGTGAAAAGTATTCAATGTACTCTGCCATTTCATCATGGAATGACGAATGACCTACCACAACGTCTAATTTTTGGTGAATGCGCCCTACAAAAGCTCAATGAAAAACCGCTGTTTTGTCGAAAAATTGTGTTCAGCGATAAGGCTCATTTCTTGCTGAACGGATACGTTTACAAGCAAAACTGTCGCATCTGGAGTGATGAACAGCCACATGTCATACATGAATTACGGATGCATCCCGAAGAAACGACAGTCTGGTGTGGTTTATGGTTTGGTGGCATCATTGGTCCATTTTTCTTCAAAGATGACCGTTACCGTCAACGGCGAACGATATCGAGCCATGATATGCGATTTTTTTTTGCACCAGTTGGCTGAGTTGAACTTGGTTGACATGTGGTTTCATCAGGACGGTGCAACATGCCACACTGCTGGTGAAACAATGGATATGTTGAGGGATGAATTTGGTGAGCAGCTTATTTCTCGATTTGGCCCTGTGATCCAAGATCTTGTGATTTAACACCTCTTGATTATTTCTTGTGGGGTTATGTCAAGTCGTTAGTCTATGTTGTCAAGCCGAACACTATTGAAGCCTTATAGGATAACATAACACGCGTTATTTGTGGAGGACAGGCCAAAATGCTCGAAAAAGTGACGAAAAATTGGACTTTCTGAATGGACATTGACAGAGACGGAGCCGCGGACAACGTTTACATGAAATTATCTTTAAAAATTAAATGGCAAAGACCAATTTATCGATTCCAATAAAAAAATTGAATATATGATGCACATTTGAGTGTTTTATTCGATTAAAAAAAAAACTACGATTAAAAAATTACCCTACATTAATGATATTTACGAATTTTTTTTGTTATTGGTTGTCTTTTTGTGAAAAAATTTTAAATCTAATACTTTTAAATTTTACCTATAATAAAATTTCGTGTTTTTAGCCTGTTGCCACTGGTGATATTTCCAGCGTGGGTTCGAACCCCGATACAACAGCCTGTAATTTTTTGAAGAGCCGTCCCCTCAATGTTTTTACAAATACTTCGAATAGTCAAATAATCAACAAGTCTGCTAAATACTTCTTAAACTCACTTAATTGGAATCATCGTTAAGCTGTAGGTCTCGTTGAGTGAGTCTAAAAATAGAGTGTGTGTAAGCCCACTGAATGTGGAAAGCTCTCCCATGTCTATCTATCTATTATTCTAACAACGTGTTAATATTCACGGCTATATGTCAACGTTCTTTACATTTCCATACCCTCAAACATTGGATACAATAATTTTACGTATTAAAAATTGCATCCACGGTCGTAAGAACGGTAAACGCATAAAAAGAATATAAAAAGATGTTTTTTTGTATTTCCTACATTCAAAAATTCCTATATACCATTTTCTGAAACTATTTTGATTAATTTTCATACCCTCAAACATTTGATTTAATAATTTTATGTATTAAAAATTGCATCCACGGTCGCAAGAAAGGCAAACGTATAAAAAGAATATAAAAAGTTTTTTTTTTTTGTATTTCCTACATTCAAATTTTTCTACATGCCATTTTCTGAAATTATTTTTATTGCCAAATTTGTTTCTTTTTGTACTTTTTTCCACTTTGAATTTTTTGAATACGCCATCTTGAGCTTTTGTTAAATTTAAGTTTTTTTTTGTCATTTCTACGGATTTAGGGCGAAAACATAACATAAAATATAATGGTACGGTTTATGAGGGTGGAACCATTTTTGTCTGGCCATAAAACGAAAATTTGCTTAGGTTTGAAAATTCTTATTTGAAGGCTTGGCCCATAGACCATACAACTTGACCTTATTTTGTGTGTAAATCGTAAAATTTTTCCGAAAAATTACATATATAAGAAGAATATTTTGAAAAATCCCATTTTGTGACGTTGTCACCCACAAACCACGGTACAGCATCACCACTATCGCCAGCGTCCAGTGTCCAACGTCCTCATCATCTCTGGCATCCTTGTACAAACACAAGCCATAATGTATCCTTTCCTTCACTTTGTTTACAGGTATTCAAAGGCTTTTTGTGTAAATTTTTTTTTTAAGAAAATACAAGAAGTCTGATATTTATACTCAAAAAAAGGTTTATGCACACAAATACCAACACACCACACAAGACGGACGAAGCAATTTAAGACAATGTTTTCTATATACGCCAAAAGAGTTTAAGTAAATTCACCACATATACACAAGTATGTACATACATATATGCACATACAGGTATTTTTGTGTGTACATCAGATTCTGTGTAGCGTTTTGAGGGTTTTTTTTTGTTTGATCTACTTGTACCTGTGTGTTTAATCGCTCGTCTTATTGTCTTAAGCTGATTCTCTGTATCTACTGTTATTTTTATTCTGTGTGTTCTCATCCCTCCAAATCTGTCCGACATTAAAAGAATCTCCCTTTGTCAATAATGTAATTAAACAAAAAAAACTCTAGGTTTTCTTTGAAAGACCAAAGGCTTCGGTTTTTTTTTACATTAATGGATTAACTTGGATGAATGGATAATTTATTGCAATTAGTGTGTGTGTGCATGTTTAAACCACCCATATGTTTTGTAGTGTGGTGGTGTGGTGCAAGTATGAGTACGAGTTCGTGGTTTACATAATTGTAATCAATGTTTTATTGTCTCATTCGAGTAATTGTTCATTTGAAGAGCAGAATAGAGAGGAAAAGGAACGTTGAAGTTGAAATTAAAATTTGTATTGTAAATGAATAGCAATTGCTTTGGTGAACAATAAATATTCGATTAGTTTTGAAATAGCTTCGTTTCTTTAGTCTGTTTTTTATGAGGGTTTCAAATGTTTGTTTCAAGTTCGTGTCTTAAGTCTTTTGTTTAATTCCTGCCATTACCATAAACCAAACAAAGGGAACAAAATGAGAGGTTGATCTGTTATTTTCCCCATAAAGATTGCTTAATTTGAAACTGACACCAACATTGCTACATGGACAGCTTCACACTTCAAGTGGTAATAGCGAAATATTAAATCATATTGAAAAGACTCGTCGTTCTAAAGCAGCAGCTCTGCAAGAAACTTTCCCGAATCTAGAAGTATCACACTTTAGAGAATACCACATTTGGCATAATCAGAAATGAACTTTTGGCATCACAAACTGTGTTGTCAAAATCAATATTTATAAAATAAACTAGCCGACACGGCAAACGTTGCTTTGCCTTCAAATTTTATTTTTATTGGAAATGTTTCATTAGCAGGAGCAGAAATAATTGCTTTTTAATTTGTGGTTTGTATAGGAGGTACCACTCCCCATTGTCTAATCCCGCCCATATTTGCAGCAGCACTTAAGATATGTAAACAGGAGCAGAAATATTGGATATTTAATTTATGGTTTGTATGGGAGGTACCACGCCCCATTGTTCAATCATGCCCATATTTGCAGCAGCACTTAAGATATGTACACCAAACCGATGTACCAAATTTGGTTCAAATACCGTAAACAGGAGCAGAAATAATTGATTTTTAATTTTTTGCTTGTATGGGAGGTACCACGCCCCTTTGTCCAATTGGACCGAATTGTAAATCTAAACCATCCGGGGCACCGCCCAGACGCAGATACAAAAATTTATGCAAAGCGGTCCAGCCGTTCTGGAGTTTTAAGCATCGGAACAAACCACGATTCATTTTTATATATATAGATGATGAATGAATCATTAATCATGAATGTATCATGAACAAATGAATCATTTATAAATGAAATGATGTAAAAATATCAAATTGCGGTTTCAGTCAAGTAAAGTTTGAATAACTGAAATATTGTTGTTTTTTATAGAAAAAATACAATTTTGTCCATCAATTAATCAAAAAAATATTCATCAAATTTGACAATTTATCTTCCCTATCAAGTTCTAATGAATTTCCAATTTGGAGAACAGTCTGATCTGTTTGTTAGTTCGGGAAATAGGGAATTGAATTTTTAAAACACTTTTTTTGGGAACTTGCAATTTTGCGAAACTTTAAGGAAATAAGCTGACTGGGCTGGGTTATATTGTGCGGATGGATCCAAATAGTCCGGCACGGAAAGGTTTCGACAATGAACTCGATGGACGGCGCAGACAAGGCGATCAAAACTCCGTTGGGAGGACCAGGCTTTTGAAATACTGTCGAAGCTTGGTGTGACGAATTGGAGGAGAAGTGTAGCCTGGAATTATTTTCTACGGGCGGCGTTTAATAGATAAGGATGTCTATGCCAGTCGCCACCTAAGAAGAAATTTGATACTTATACAAATAAAGCGGGGCGAACCAATTGTGATACAAATTAAAACGGAGATAAATGGGGACCGTTATTTGAAGATGTTGAAGAAGTTTTTTTTTTTTTTTATCAGAACTGTGCCGAAGACGTACACGTTCAAACAGCATTTGGTTTCAGCAAAATGTTATGGTTATGGCGGAGCTCCTACGAAAATTCTCAAACAATTTAATAAACACAAACTCCACTTTCCGTTGGTCCCCAACCTGACCTGACTGCACCAGACTTCTTTTTATGGGGTTATGTTAGGCGCAAGAGGTGTACTTGTACAAAACGGAACCAAGAGATTTGACTGAATTGATGCTTTCCATTAAAACAATAATTGAGACGATTTCGACTCCAATTCTTTAGGCTGCAATGAATAATTTCCTGAACATGTGTCGCATTTGCAGGAATGAATATAGAGGTCATTTACTGTTTATCATCTTAAAAGCCAATTAGTTATATAAAATAAAATTGAATTTTCTATTCAACAAAAAAATAAATGAAATACATTGGTTTAAAAAAAAAAGTTATTTGAATTTCTTATTGTAGCACAATTGGTGCGCCACCCTGTATTTACATAAAAAAATGTTTGCGTTTGATGAGTTGGTTAGAGTAATAGATAGAGTTAGAGTTTGTGTTAATTTTTGTTGATAACCTGAAAGGAAAATATTCGGGTTGTAAAATTTAATCAATGATTGAAATGATTAATTTAATTTAATGATTATGATTATCTATGCACATATTTATAATATATGTATATTGGTAATTTAACAAAACAAATTAAAATTTTTTATTTCTACGACAGACAGACAGACAAAACTTTCTTTTTATTTCGCTAAGCTAATTATACCTACAATTTTTCATCGCAAATCCCAGTTCCAACTGTTTCCGACAATCCAGTCAAACTTTCACTTTTACAGTCTCGAGAAATACAGGGACTCTAAGTCGTAACAAAGGAATTGTAAGGGAGCCTAATAGCCAGTAAATCATTCATCAGATCGATGTTTGAATAATTTAGTGTTTAAAATGGAAGCACATATTGGTTCCAGTTTTTAAAATATCAAGGCTTATTTTATTCAGTTTTTAAGACCATATTTGCCATGAATGCATGTAGGATGAGAATACATTAACTAATTACAATGAAGTTTGCTACAGTGATTTTACATTCACGTTTAGTTTTGTCATCTATAACTGTTGAGATATGGGAGTAGAGTTAAAATTAAATCTGAGCTACCTTAATTTTGAAAATAATCTTTAAACGCAAATCTTTATAAGTAGACATTTTTGGACTTCGAGGATTAAATCAAGTCTTCTGTGTAGTAGTTTTCGAGATTTATTGGAAAAGCTTTTCATTCCATCTAATGAATATTTTCGCTGGCCTGTTAGAAACGAATATTTCAAAACATTTCTTTTTGAAACATCCCTTGAATATAGAGTCATCCGCGGCTGACCTAAAAGCACTTGAAACTACAAAATTAATGTTATTATAATCTGTATTCTTCTAGTGACACATTTTTTCTCCAGATTTATTTCGCAGAAGAAGAAGTGAAAAGGGAAGATGTTTTCATTTATATGCCAGAACAACTTCATAGCTTCAATAATACAAAAATTTCTGAACTTGGCAAATTTTATAAAGAAAAATGTAATTGGGTAAGATTAAAGGGATCACAGTAATTACTTCAAGAAGATTCGTCAGCTTGTCTGTTGCTTACAAAAAGCTATAGTGGGAGCTATAATTTGGAGAGTCCGTATTCAGCATAAATAATGAGTTAATATAGGGTGATTTTTCAAGATTTAAGTTTTTCAGACGTTTTCCAAACGCCATACTCTGCCATTTTAACATGGAAATACTAACAAACGAGCAACGATTGCAAATTGTTGAAATTTATTATCAAAATACGACCATTTAATGGTCGTCATAATCGACCTGCTGAATCAACAATTCGTGCTGTTATCTCCAAATTTCGCATCAGATGTACATACTTTGTTGAACATAAAACCATCGACTCGCGTGCGTAAAGTGCGTACCGAATGAAAATATTGCAGCCGTAGCGATCAGCGTTGATGACGATCGCAAAATGTCAACTCGTCCCCATTCTCAGCGATTTGTTTTTGTCCCAATTGGCTGAGATGAACTTGGTTGACCTGTGGTTTCATCAGGACAGCCACACTGCTCGTGAAACAATGGATATGTTGAGGGATGAATTTAGTGAGCAGATTATCTCTCGATTCCCAAGATCTTCCGATTTAACGCCTCTTGATTATTTCTTGTTGGATTATGTCAAGTCGTTAGTCTATGTGAACAAGACTTACAGGAAAACATAACAAGCGTTATTCGTTGAATACAGGCCGAAATGCTCGAAAAAGTGACGAAAAATTGGACCTTCCGAATGGGCATTTTGAGACGGAGTCGCGGACAACATTTACATAAAATTTTCTTTAAATGGCATAGACCAATTCATCGATTCCAATAAAAAATTTTAAAATACGATGCAAATTTGAGTGTTTTATTCGATTAAAAAAAAAAAAAAAATTAAAAAATCACCCTATATTTTACTTCATAGTGATCTACCATGAATAAGCTTTAGTATAAGTATACAAAAGCTTTTTAAACAATTAAATTAAAAATTGAAACTCTCTGGTTCCTAGCAGCGATACAACCATCTTTCTCTGTTCGAGCGGCAGTAACCTCGGTATGCTAATAAACACTTCGAATCATCGAGTAATCGATTAGTCTCAGATTGATTTCTGGAGTTGTCGTGAAACAGTAGATCTCTTTAACTGAGTCTGAAACTACAGAGTGATTGATGAACGAATGTTGCTACCAAGATATTACTCGAAAGAGTTTTTCTTTTCAAAACTACGCCAAAAGAAAAATTCATTTCATTTCAGTGTGGTGTCAACAAGATAACGCATCTTATTACATAACCTGATCTAAAGGAACTTCACGCTCTATCGGCCCCCAAATTTTCTTGATCTCACTGCATCCGATTTTTCCTTGTGGGGTTATTGCAAACACAAAGTTTAATAAAATAAAACCAACAATTCACAATGGAGTTAATTTGCATGCTACCAATTTTAGGGATTTTGGGTTCAATATTTTCGAAAATGTGTACTGGGAGGACACACCTGAAAAGGATTTATTTTTGAGCTCCAGAGAGTTGCATGAGCTCCATATCACCAATGTGAGTTTGGCCTTTGATGATTGTATTGGGGCTCAAATTCACGATCATGTGCACGATAATTGTTTGTACTAATTATCGTGCTATGTTAGAGCATAGAAAACTGTTCTATATGGAACAAAATATAGAGAAATATATATAGAATACTCTGAAAATATAGACAGTATGGGCGTGACGTTTGACGTGGTGATGGGAGAAGAAGTGCCGAAGGCAGAATTGCTTGGAAATCTCTTCTACGCGCAGTGATTAATATATTCCGTTGAAAACGTATCACGAATTGTCAAATTAAGCTGTTCGTTTTACTTTAAAGCTGGGTACTGTGTTCTGTTTACTGGGGAAAAAATTAATGAAACATCGTTTCTTCGTGAAGAAATTTGAAATTTGCAAAATTTTGTCTTACTTTTCAAAAGAGAAATCAGAAGAATAATAGTGGTCGATTACGTATTTATGAAATTGTAACATTTTGTCTTCTTGTACTACAATTTTAGAGCAAAATATTAATTCACAAATGTACATATATATAATTGAATATATTTATGACGTAAAAACTTAACTGGTTCCGATACCAGTTTGGAAATAAATAAAATAAAATAAATAAAAATAAATAAATAAAATAAATAAGAACGTTGGATCTGTCGCTTAAGAAAAATTTGCTCGCGAAAAACATAGTATTGTCTAGTAGAAAAATGTAGCTTCAATACTGGTCTTAAGGTATGAAAACTTTTTTTGGGTTGTGTAACTGTCGTTAACTATTGGACCAAGTTGGAGTGGCATCTGTTTGGGATCTTTGTTTACAACAACTGTGAATGTCCTTAATGCGTGTCGATTTTTACAATGAATGAAATTATTGACCGAAGAATTTGCTTCAGATTTTGTGTTGCGAAATGAGGCTGGTGCATTGAAAATGCTGCAGAAAGCTTTTGGTGATTCAGCACTATGTACAGGTTGTCCGTCGAGAAGGTACACCACTTTGTTTGTTTATAATTTTTGATTAAATGAAAGAGAATGGATCTTATGTTGATAAATGTTTTATTTAATGTCGGCAATTACATATGGAATACAATATCAGATAAATGCCCACCTCTGTTAGCCTCACAAATGCGAGCCCTTTTGAGCATATTTCTCATTACATTCTCACACATTTCATGCGGTATTTCATTAATTTCATCACGAATATTTTGTTTGAGTTGCTCAAGCATTTCTGTTTTGTTTGCATAAACCTTGCTTTTCAGATATCCCCACAAAAAGAAGTCCGGAGCAGTCAAATCAGGCGACCGTAGAGGCCAATCAACTTCATCATTTCTTGAAATAACTTGTTGTGGAAAGAGGTCTCGCAGTAATTCCATTGTAATCCTGGCTGTATGCCACGTGGCAACGTCCTGTTGATACCACATGTTAATCAAGCCCAAAACATGCAGTTGTGGCGTTCAAAAGTTTTCAATAATATCACGATATCGCTCCCTATTAACAGTTACTGCTACGCCGTTTTCAGTTTCTAAGAAGTAAGGTCCAATGATTCCTCCTGACCAAATTGCACACCAGACTGTCACTTTTAATGGATGCAAAGGTGACTGATGAATAATTTGATGGTTTTCCATTGCCATGAACCGACTGTTCTGTTTATTCACATATCCATTCAAATAAAAATGTGCCTCGTCACTCATCATGATATTTTCATGAAAATCGGGCTTGTCATGGGCGAGGTGTAACATCCTATTGGCATATGTACGGCTTTTGTGTCAACTGAATCTTAAATTGAAACAAATGCAAATTCTTGTGCAAAATTGTGGCCAAAGTTGTTCTTTGAAGATCAAGCTCCTGAGCACGGCGTCGAATTAAGGTTGATGGATTGTTTTGAACACTTTCTTGAGCAGCAGTAATGTTTTCAGCCAATCTTGCAGTACGTTGTGGTCCATGCTTGGCCCTATCAGCTACAGACCCTCTTTCTTCGAAATCATTCACTATATGATAAATAGTGTGTCTAGTTGGCACGTTGTTTCTCCCAAAAATGTCATGTAACTTTCTCATCGTCACAGTAATCGATGATTTTGATAAAATGTTTTACCAATTAAAACACGTAGGCACCACGGCTCTACTTCACGACTGCCAAATATGAACTGTCAAGGCTAATGTTTACCAAAATGGCGGCAAAACAAAATAGTATACCTTCCCGACGGACACCCTGTATATATGAGTGGCATTAAATTTCCAAGGACGGTCGAGAAGTTATTGCAGACTTGCCTCATTCTTGAAACCCTATCGATAAGATTGAGCAATGGTTTTGACGTCGAAAAAGTGAAGGAAATTGCAATCGGAAACTGTCATTTCATAACATATCTCATGAGTCCGTTTCGTCGATTTTGGTGGAAAATTCGAGCATGATGCGACTCATCTCAACAGCCGTTCCCATAAATCTGAATTTAAAGAGATATTTCTTTATATTGTGAATTGCTGTAATATCGATTCCACGTTCATGAAGCGCATTATAACTATCTGATTGTACGAGTATGACTTGCAAACACACCGACAAATGGATTAAAGCCAGCGACTGAATCGATTGAAGCCATTAATCAAAATTCGGCGTTTGAACTGAAATTCATCGCGGAAAGGATCTATAAGAAATATTATGAAGATTGTAACAAAAGGCTGGAATATGTGATTTACCTCAAATAAAATTACATTGAAATTGTGTTTTACTTAGGGACCTTTACGAAAGTTCGGTTTGGCTTGGTTTACTATTTAAAAGTAAATGTAAAGGTATTTAAAAGTAAAATAGAAGTTTGTTTTTGATTTATATTTATTTCCCCATTAATTTGTTTAGACATTACATTGTTTAGTACGAAACTATAACTAAAAACTTGGATTGGTTCGGTTTCTATATAAAAACATTAGTTTTTTTATACGGATAAATGGATATTTTCATTGGAAAATCTGAGAAGAAAGTATAATTGTATGTAAATATAAACTAAAAATAAAATAAAAAATAAATGAATAGTGTGTTTTACTTAGGTACCTTCAGTTTGATTTCGTTTATTATTTTAAAGTAAAACAGAAGTTCGTTTTAATTTGTTCAGACATTACTTTGTTTCGTATCTTAAACGAAACTATAACTATGAACTTGCATTGATTCGGTTTCTACATACAAACCTAATGAAACGGATATTTTCATTGGAGAATCTGAAAAGAAAGTATAATTGTATGTAAATATAAAATAAAAATAGAATAAATGAAACGTGTGTTTTACTTAGGAACCTTCACGGAAGTTCAATTTGGCTGTGTTTATTATTTAAAAGTAAATTTATTTAAAAGTAAAATAGAAGTTCGTTTCTGTTTAATTTATTGAGACATTACTTTGTTTCTTACCTTAAACAAAACTACTTGTATAACTATAAAGTTGCATTGATTCGGTTTCTATGTAAAAACCTAATGATACGGACATGTTCATTGGAGAATCTGAGAAGAAAGTATAATAATTGTATTTAAAATTTTATATGTTCTTCATTTAAATCGGAACTGAAATCTTATATAGTTTTGTTTCTTGTCAGAGAAAAAGGTCTGATACCAAATTGCGTAAGTAAAGATGTTTGAAATAATATCAGACACTCAGAAGTGTTCACAGCTGTTTATAAATTTTGCCGGTTTTTTCAAAATTTTCGAATGAAATGCAAAAAAGCATTTCATAAATTAATTCAGAATCACAATTGCCTTTAATTTCATTTCGGTTGTACAAATCAAAATCAAAACTTCGACATTGAAACAAAATTTAATATAATTTTAATTCGACTATTGTCATCAGGATCAAAATTGTATATGACTTTGCGTGT
>JAHXMU010000136.1:6896507-6908876 GCA_019455685.1 Philornis downsi | reverse complement strand
CTTGATAGAATGTTGATTCGATTTTTGTTGATTTGGGTTTTATTTTACAATTCTTCTTGATAGAGGGCATAAAATAATGTCTATTAAATTTGCAAATTTGAATAAGCAAACTTTTGTTAGTCACCTCGTATGATGACCATAATACATGTATATCTGAACACTAATTCATTTTAACTAGTGCACTATTTATGGAACAACTGATTTTAAAAATAATCTACAAAAACTCAAATATGTTTAATGCCAAGAAACATTGAATCAGGGAGGATATGCTATGGAAAGCTCTTTGGTTATATCGTACCAATGATTTCAATACATTTTTGGCTCTTTTGATTCTAGATTTTGCCTTTGAAATTTCCCTTTACGCTCAAAGTACTGTTCGTTAAGACACTTCCTTTCTGTAAGACCACATTCGCAGTCTGCCGGTCTTTCCAGAACATACTTGTACACACATTTTTAAGTATAGTAACGATCTGTTTGAAAATTGAATCAGGGATAACAACATCCAAACTACTGCCCCTGCGGTGTTTAAGCCGTCTCGTTCTTTTTTTTTTTTTGGAGGAGAATATACGGCCTGATCATAAAACAGGTATTTCATTTCATTCTACAGCATCTACCACACCACGGGCATTTATTGTACATGTACGATATGAACCTTTTACAATAATCACTGACTACAGAAATTGTTTCAATTTATTTTCAATGTTTTTTATTTTTGTCGTTTCAGTTTGGTATTTTAAACATGTATCTATGTTGGATTTTTGTGTGAATGTTGGTAGTCAGTCTTGTATCTATGTAGGTATAAAGCAATGTGCGTTTATAGGTATGTTGGTATAAATCTCCCTCAAAATCGAAGAAAAAAAATAATGAAACCGGCCGGTCTTATTTTTAGAACAACTCTCGTCGAGAAACCCCAACTGAACGAAAACTTCGAAAACTCGTTGCTATGCTGGAAAGACGACTGTCTTTTTTTATATTTTACGTATCTGCGCCTGCGCAAAAGTATACATGTGTATGTATAAGTATGTAGGTGTGTATGTGTGTGTATGGGTATGGCGATGTTGTCTCTCGTTCTGTGTTATTTTTGTGTGTGGATCGAATGCAATAATTTCTTTTTCTTTTGATTTTTATATATTCCACGTGAATGGTTATTGCTGTTGCTGGATTTTTTGACTGTTGCGGCCTTAATGCGCTTTTGCCATTGTTGTTGTTGATGATGGCGGTGGTGGTGGTGGTGCTGCTGCTAAAGGTGAAGCTGCCTGTCTTTCCTGGGCTGCTGCTGTGTTCTGGAGCGCAATCTTGCTACGACTTTTATACTCGATATGGCTTTTACTTAAGGCCCAAATACGTACCAATAAAAAAATAGCAATTTTAAAATACAACCGACGGACTGGCAAGCCAATCGACCAAACGACAGCAGTCAACATTATCAACGGCAACATAAAACAACAACAGCAAGAACAGAATTGATGCCGAATACACCAAAAATAAAATAATGGTACACACAACAGATTGTGTTGGTTCCTAGAAATGCGAAGATAATATCGAATATTTTCAACAGAATTATCTTTTTTATGAGAAGCCTAAATAATTGTCGCCATTTGCAAATTGTGGCCAACCGTGGCGAGATGATTAGTACACGCGAATTAATGATTTGATTTTCTAATGAATGAAAAGGAAATTAAAATGTTGACGACTATGTGTCTTGCTTTATTTTCTATAATTTTTCTGAGTCAGAACACTTGAACACTATGTGCTCTCGCGCTGTCCTTTCTTTCACTGCCCTTACAATTTTATTTTTCTTTTCTTAAATACTAAATTTTCGTCTTAAACTATTTTCTTAGACAAACTTAAATGTAATGATAAACATACAGGGTGTCCGTCGGGAAGATATACTACTTTGTTTTGCCGCCATTTTGATAAACATTAGTCTTGACAATTCATATTTGGCAGTCGTGAAGTAGAGACGTGGCAAGTTTATTATGGAAAAATATTCGATAAACCAACGCGTTTCTACCATTAAAACATTTTGTCAAAACCAATCATCGATTACTGTGACGATGAGAAAGTTGTGTGACATTTTTGGGAGAAACGACGTGCCAACAAGATGCACTATTTATCGTGTAGTGAATGGTTTCGAAGAAAGAGGCTCTGTAGCTGATAGGGCCAAGCATGGAGCACAACGTATTGCAAGATCGGCTGAAAACATTACTGCTTCTCAAGAAAGTGTTCAAAACAATCCATCAACCTCAATTCGACGCCGTGCTCAAGAGCTTGGTCTTCAAAGAACAACTTTGGCACAAAGTTTTGCACAAAGATTTGCATTTGTTTCCATTTAAGATTCAGTTGACACAGGAGCTTCTTCCACAAGACCAGCTCGCCTGATATTCATGAAAAAATCATTATGAGTGACGAGGCACATTTTCATTTGAATGGATATGTGAATAAACAGAATAGTCAGTTCTGGGCAATGAAAAATGATAACCCGCAAATTATTCATCAGTTACCTTTGCATCCATTAGAAGTGACAGTCTAGGATGCAATTTGGTCAGGAGGAATCATTGGATCTTACTTATTTGAAACTGAAAGCGGAGTAATGGTAGCTGTCAATGGGGAATGATATCGTAATATGATTGAAAATTTTTTAACGCCACATCTGCATGCTTTGGGCTTGATTAACATGTGGTATCAACAAGACGGTGCCACGTCGCATACAGCCAGGATTACAATGGAATTACTGCATGACCTCGTTGCACAACTGCTCCGGACTTCGTTTTGTTTGTCTTGATAATCTGTTTGTGTCTTAATAGTAATGCAGTTTAGGAAAATACTTCTTTGTTTGTTGTTATGGGTCAGCACTATCAGAATATTTTTGGTTATTTATTGTTTATAATATTTCAGATCATGTTTGTCTTGTTTTTTTTGTTTACATAAATTCTTAATCCAGGGTTTTATGGTTTTCTATGTGTTATTGTTCTAGCTACTATTCATTTGCTTAATCTATGTTTATCTGTTTTAGTACTTATCCTTATCATATAATACTTATTTCCAAATAGTGTGTGGTCGAGTGTTCTTAACTCGCGGTTATCGTTCGCATGATCGTAGGTTCAAGCCCACATACAGTCATCTATCATTATTTGAGCGGCGGTCATCTCGATGTGTCTGACGAAAACTTCGGGTAGTAGAGTAATCGATATTTGATTTATCTACTTTTCGACTACCGTACTGTTCGTCAGCATAACGATGTGACCACCGTTCAAAGACAACCAGGAGCTAGAAACCACGATCATATGCGTGGCAGTCGCGTGTACTGTCTGCCCATCATGCTACAGATGATTATTGATAAGGATACTTATCACTTAAAATATACTTAAAAACAATTTAACATAATTTTCGTGTTTACATGTATGTCAAAAATATGAAAAAACAAAACCTCGCCACACGGCATCCTCCTTTAGATTGATTTTTTAAGAAATTTTTCATTTGATCATCGCAACTGTAGATCTTCGAAGGCATTTTCTTATCTTTTAAATCCCACTTTGTACAGTCATTTTTTTGTGAGCGTATGCAAGGTAACACCAATCATGCCAATGTACAGCAGCCAACAAAAAAAGGCCATTAAAACAGACTGAGCCTCAATTTGTGAGTTCGTTTTGGAGTTCGTTTTCGTGTTGTTGTTGGTGCTATTTTTATTTAGTTGCCGATGGTGGTGGTGGTGTCTTGGCCCAGCATCTCTTTTGCGTGAAATTCAGAAAGAAAAATATCTCCACATTTTAAAAAAGGGGGTACAGTTTCGTTGTAACTGAAAAAGTTAACTCTTTGGCTTTCCCTCCAAATTATTGTTAAGAAAAGAACCAATCGTTCGTGGCAACACAAGATGGCACGAACATGTACGTACGTACGCAATATAAAGGTGATTTTTTGGGATAACTATTCTTTGGGATTTGGAAGGGCTGGGTAATGATATATGTTGACCTTAACACATTTCTCTCTAGCATTGTATTCAATATATTCTCACTTTAAAACAAGTGCTAATTTGTCTAGTCTAAAGGCTTAGGGAGACCTTAACCCAGTTTTAGTTAAATATTAAATAAGATGTCTTTCCAAATCATTGTGCAGTTAGCTGTTCCATTAGGATTTGTTTCACTTTTTTTTGGTGGTGTAAAATAGTGTGGTTATGTTTATGTTTTATTAACTTTTTAACACATTTCGGCTTAAACAATGGCTTAAAGATAGAAAATTTGAATCAACGGCTTTTGTTCAAAAGTTTAGTGAAAGGCTTACGAATTATATAACTGCTGTTATAACTCTATTCGTGGCTGGCATGAGGCCTAAGTTTAGATTGCCAAATATGGTGATAAGCTAATATATTGCCTCAGGGGAAATTACCGAAAATTAAAAGCATTGAATACAAAGTTATGGGCAATCTTTAAACTTGAATCATGGACAAAAGATGGCCGATCATGTTGCTTCAAAGAGCTTGAAAGAGAGAAACGTTTGCTGAAAGGAAGGATGAGCGAGGATGTAGAAACGTACAGAAATACATCATCGAAGCCCGATAATTTTACATATGGATCTATAGGTAGTATAAAGTGTATGGTACATGGAGAGGGGTTAAATCCGAAAATTGTACCAATTTCACGTATACGAGGTGTGTTAAAAAAATAAGGTGAATTTTCAGATGTACATATATACAATAGAGCTATTGCTTACTCAACTAGTGAGACGAAATATAAAAAAATCAGCTTAGATTTGCTCTTATTCCCTGGGTAAATGTAAATCTACAAAATTTGATTTGGTTTAAAGAGAAATTGCTTATTAAAAGAAGGAAGACGAAAACTACAAAAAATA
The DNA here is from genome assembly GCA_019455685.1 of Philornis downsi. Lineage (NCBI taxonomy): Eukaryota > Metazoa > Arthropoda > Insecta > Diptera > Muscidae > Philornis > Philornis downsi. The sequence continues at coordinate 6,904,028 of JAHXMU010000136.1, read as the reverse complement.
TAATGAGCTGTTAAAAGGTATTATTCGTAAGGTAATCAAAGTAGCTAGTGCGGAGTCATGGAGCAATTATTATTTTAACAATCTGAATAAAATTTATAATTATCCGAAAAAATCTTGGAATTTTTTAAACACTGTTTTGGTACGTAATACAAATAAGGAAATACAGATTATTACAGAAGATGGACGAAGAATTGTTTGTGATCAGGAGAAAACTGATCGTTTAAATAAATATTTTGTAGAGTCTGTGGAAAGTTTAAAGCAAGCAATTATGATATTTGTTGATGATAATTGCAACATATTAAGGACTTTGAGGAGGAAATCAAGCAAATTTTCGCTAAATTCATGTAATGAAAATAAGGTAATTGACGTGATTAATAATCTTAATATCAATGCTGCGACGGGATATGATGGTATTATGTCGAAAATAGTAGTTGAACGGAGTAACTATTTGTCTCCAGTATTAATGGACATATTTAATAGAATAACTGCAAGCGCAAAATATCCTGATAGTCTCAAAATAAGTAAAATAAGAATAAGAAGTTGTTGGATTACTTAAATAAAAATGCATTTACATATATGTACAAACACCAGTTTGGATTTAGAAAAGGATGTGGAACTGAAGAAGTTGTGATAAGCGTGGTAAATTTTATGTGTGATGGTTTGGATAGTGGTTTTCATGGCGTTGCAGGCTTGTTTTTAGATTTTTCTAATTCATTCGATCCTGTAGATCATGATATACTGCTGAAAAAACTATCACATTATGGAATTGTCGGCAAGGAATTACAACCCTTGAAAAGCTATTTATGTGACAGAAAACAATATGTACTAATTTGTAAGGCAAAGAGTGAATTAGTTCATGTAAAATCAGGAGTGCCGCAAGGTAGTGCCTTGTGACCACTTCTGTTTTTTATTTATTTAAATGATTTAATTAATTTGCAGATGATATGTGTTTATTTTATTCACATAAATATGAGCTGGCTTTAAAACCCACAATGGAGAGAGATATCTCATTAATTTTTGAGTTTGTGAGAATAAACAAATTAAAGTACTTAACGCAACCAATTTCAACAATTTCAGAATTTTTGTCGATGGTATGGTAATCACGGAAGTTTCTGAAGTGAAGTACCTGGGTGTGACATTACAAAGTAATTTAGCCTGGGAAAGTCATATCACCAATGTTAAGAATAAAATTGCTCCTGCTATTGGCATTTTATATAAATTAAAGTACATTTTGAATAGAAAAACTAAGCTACTTGTTTTCAACTCACTCGTTCAAAGTCATTTAAATCATTTGGCAATCATATATGATCACAAAAATACTGTTGCTTTAAAAAGTTTACAGCGCATGCAGACTAAGGCGCTTAAAAATATTTTTGATTTACCCATCGCATACCCAACCTTATCGCTCTATGAGGATATAAACGTTCCTGTATTGCCTATCCGTGGAATACATCTGCATCAGCTTGTTATATCTTTATATATATAATTCTACTGTACGGGCGTTGTCAGTGAACTCCTCCTAAACGGCTGGACCGCTTTGCATAAATTTTTGTATATGCGTTTGGATGGTGCCCGGGATGGTTTAGATTTACAATTCGGTCCAATTGGACAAAGGGGCGTGGTACCTCCCATACAAACAAAAAATTAAAAATCAATTATTTCTGCTCCTGCTTACGGTATTGGAACAAAATTTGGTGCGTAGATTTGGTGTGCATATCTTAAGTGCTACTGCAAATATGGGCGGGATTGGACAATGGGGCGTGGTACCTCCCACACAAACCATAAATTAAATATCCAATATTTCTGCTCCTGTTCACGGTATTTGAACAAAATTTGGTACATCGGTTTGGTGTACATATCTTAAGTGCTGCTGCAAATATGGGCGGGATTGGACAATGGGGAGTGGTACCTCCTATACAAACCACAAATTAAAAAGCAATTATTTCTGCTCCTGCTAACGGTATTTCAACAGAATTTTGTTTAACATTGAAACATTTCCAATAAAAATGAAATTTGAAGGCAAAGCAACGTTTGCCGGGTCGGCTAGTATGTATATAAATCTTTAAATAAAATCGGATGCAGAATGATTGAATTTACACAAAATCAAACTAATTTTCGCACAAGAAATTTTAATAATTTGAATGTTGTGATATTTGGGTAGTTTTGAATACCTATACAATAATTTACCAATGACCATAAAAAATGTAAATAGTATATCCACATTTCAAAAGAATGTGAAGGATTACCTAAAACAAAATTTGCAGATGCTTCTTATGTAATTCCAATGTTTTCAAAAAATTATGGACTCTTAACTAATTAATTAACAGAACTCATTTGTTAATATATTTTACTTGAAATTATGTATTGTAGTTGGCGTACACGTGAAACTTGTTGCCAGCATGCCTCAATAATGCCCTCTGGCGCTGAGGCCAAATATTTATATATTTTATTTGTATATTTTATTATTATATTGTTATATATCGTACAGAATTTTAAATAAACCTCGTGAGAGGACTGTTGTAAAAAAACATGGATAAGCGGAGTATGGTGCAAATCACTTTCATGATTCCTTAATTTCGGAAGTCAGCACAAGTGATCGCCAATTATTGGCGATGGCATGGTTTGCCCATTCTTAAGCCAAAAAACGTTTTGAACAGCAAAACCACAGTTTAAGTACATAAGGCTGCGAGTTCCCCACGATGCTTTGTCCGCATATAATGATTGGATAACAATAGGAAGAATAGTCGCAGATGAAATTTAAGACATATTTTTACCAAGTCATAGTTAAGAAAAAAATGAAAATAAAAACTGGCTACATTTGGTTCATGCCTTCTGGTATTCCCATACAAATAGATCTATGGATCTAGAAAACCTCTATTGGATTATTTGCTGTCGATCAAACTTAGCATAAGCCAACAATTTCTTAACTTTCAGTTGAGTGCAAAAATTAGAAGGACTCAGATACCTTCTTACGACTATATCTCTCATATAAAGGAATCTAGGAATGTTAGCATTATATGTATCATGTTATAGTATGATACATATAATGCTTTATAAGATGGTCTTATTTTAATCAATTGCTTAAGAATTATACAAATATATATATAGTATAGGCCTACAAGTGTATTTACATTATGCCATTCTGCTGATCTGATTTAGACCAAACTTATAAAATTTATTATCTTCCTTTAAATAAGATATTTTAAGGAAATCAGGCCATGTCCTCTAGTAGCTCTCATAAAAATTGATGTATAGGCTTCGAAATTGTCATGTTATTTTGCATGATTTAATATGTTCGTAATCTTAAACCGGTTTTTGTACAATTATTATTGCAAAAAATAAAAGTTACGCCAAAAATGTTGCCCTTGGACTTTTGTATCATCTCAAACAATTGCGTTTCGACATTGGCAACATCGTCTTAGCCATATCTGTCATCAGGACAGAAAGTTTCTTCCTTCCTCACTGTACTTTGACCTTTTTTTCAAACACATGAAGGCAAAAAAAATTTACTCTAATATTATCCATTACTGTTTTCTATTCAACACACTCTCCATATTTGCAGTAATCTCTGCATGTATTTTGTTGTCCTTTCACATGGACATTTCTTTAACTTTTTCAATTGATGTTTTGGTAGATTTTTTGGTTCTTATTTTCAAACTCTTTATGTTTTTATATTTAATATTGTTATTTCATCCATTTCTTTCCCTTCTTTCTTATTTTTATTATAGTTTTTTTCAGCTTTGGAGATACAATTTATTGACATTTGAAAAACAGCTGTATAGGGTTATATTTGAAATTCATTTTGCGTCAACCTAATCGTGAGACTCAGATAAATGAGGTTTTTCGAATTTCGAAGCAATCCTCAGTTCTTCTATATTAATATTATGTACAGACAAATATCAGAAAAACTCGTAAGACACTTTAATAAGCGGGCATTTTATTAACATTACCGTAAAGATGTATCCTGCACTAATAGCAACACCGATAATCTATGACTTTTAAATACTATTTTAAAATCAAAGATAATATTGATATCATCTTTAAAATTTGGTTTAAAGCCTTATACATAATTATAGGAGTACCATTGGACTACTTATTTGTCTTACAGGTAAAGAAAGGATAAGGAAAGAAGTATGTCATCAAAAGGTTTGTGTGTTATTGTCCTTGAATTTAGAAAAGCCATTTGATCGTGTTGATTATAGTTATATAAGTTATACACCAATTATAATTTCGACGTTCATACCTATCAATGGATTTCGTCATACCTATATGGTAGGAGTCAATACGATGTTATCAATGATTCGTCGTCTTCTGCTTTACCTGTCCAAACCGGTGTTCCTCAAGGCTCGGTACTTGGTCCAATACTTTTTATTTTGTACTTGAATGACCTGTTTAGTATCCTTGATGATACATGTATTCCCCATTCATTTTCAGATGATGTACAATTGCTCTTTAAGGGAGAATATCAGTTTGATGATGTCCTTCAAGGTAATATTAGTTACGCGTTAAATTTGATCTGCTCATGGATGACGGAAAATAAACTCTCAATCAACATTCCAAAAATAAAAGCTATGCTTTTTTTCTAATCGTGTTTTAAACCTGAGTTTATCGTATCGTGGCACACGTATTGAAGTGGTCTACGGTGTACATTGTTTGGGAGTAGTTTTAGATAACAAACTAAGCTTTAACTATTATGTGGATAATGTAGTCCGATTTAGTGGCGCACAGATCGATTAAGGAGAAATTGGTTCATGCTTATATCATGCCTAGTATTCTATATTGTTTAGAGTTATATAGTGGCACTAATAAACAAAATATGAGGAAAATTCAGATGGTGTTTAATAGAGTTATGAGATATTTGTATTCACTGAGGCGTCGTGTTCATATAACACCGTATGTTAAGCGTTTCTTGGGTTGTAGTTTTAAAAATTGTATAGATTTGAGGTCTTCGTTGTTATTTTATAAAGTTGTTCGATTGTGTAGTCGTCAATTTCTTTTTAATTCATTTAATTTTTCACATTCCACTCGTAATAAGCAGCTTCTTATTCCTAAAATAACCACTCTGATGGGTCGTGCTTTTGTAGTAAGAATAGCTCGAATTTACAATTTACTACCAAGTTATTTCAAAAGTTTTAAATTATATTCTGATTCTTACAAAAGGCACATTCTACAACACTTTCAGACTTCACTGTTAATTTTTGTTTTCAATCAAATTGTGAGCAGCTCTTATTACATACCGATTATATTATATTTCCAGATTATACACCAATTAACTTCTAACTTTTAAATTAGTCTTTTTTCATACTTTTTTGTCTTTAATAATCATACTTTCGTTAAAATCATATTATATTTTTAAAAATTTTATATTTAATTTTTATTACGTGTTTTTTTAGCTTATACCTATAATGTTGAGCAGATTAAATAGATGTTGCATATTGTAATTTACTTATAATTGGCGGAAGGCTTTAAATTACAAGCCAAAAATAAATAAATATAATTCAATATTCCAAAAATTCCAATAGTGCATTGCCTGGCATCTCAATAGCTATTACAACTAAAGAATAACTTGTGCGTATTGTATAGGGTGCCCGTCAGGAAGGTATACTACTTTGTTTGTTTATAATTTTTGATTAAATGAAAGAGAATGTATCTTATATTGACAAATGTTTTATTTAATGTCGCAATTATGTCCACTTCTGTTAGCCTCACAAATGCGAGCCCTTTTGAGCACATTTTTCATTATATTCTCACACATTTTAAGCGGCATTTCATTAATTTCATCATGAATATTTTGTTTGAGTTACTCAAGCGTTTCTGGTTTGTTTGCATAAACTTTGCTTTTCAGATAGTAAATAGTGCGTCTTGTTGGCACGTTGTTTCTCCCAAAACTTTCACGTAACTTTCTCATCGTCACAGTAATCGATGATTGATTTTGATAAAATGTTTTAACGATTAAAACATGTTGGTTTATCTAATATTTTTCCATAATAAATTTGCCACGTCTCTACTTCACGACTGCCAAATATGAACTGTCAAGACTAATGTTTACCAAAATGGTGGCAAAACAAAGTAGTATATCTTCCCGACGGACACCCTGTATTATGTTTCAATTTTTGCTGAAGGGATTATCTTTTCTTGTGACTTTGATATTTGTGAAAAAGACGGATATAAAATATATGCCAACAACTCATGGCGCATTATACTTCAAAAACGCGGAATAATCCCGAGGGGTATTTACGCAAAGTGTTGGAAGTGTTCTTTATGTGAATAATGTTAAACTGGACCTTTAATATTTTTACTGATGCATATTTGGGCACGTTGTGAAATGCTTTCAATAACTTTCTTCAACACTTTAGTCGAAAGTCCTGCGAAATCTATTGCTTGGTCATATAGAGAAGAGGCTCCAAACAACCACCCCAAAGAAATCTGGTGTATTCAAATCGAACGGTAGGGTGTTTACTTTGTATTATTCAGTATGTTTGCAAGAACATTTTTCTAGCAAAAAATTTGCAAAATCACCAATTAATTTAATATAAATCTCTCATAGAAGATGTGTCTTTTCACATTTGTACGATAGATAATGTAGCAATGGAAAAGTATCTCTATTGTTGTGCTTCTTTAGTAGACCAAAAAATGGTCAACATTATCTCCCTAACGTGTTTCACTCAAATATGATTCTCGAATAGCTTTTCTACGAAAATATTGTCTTCTGAAGAAGCCAAACATGGAAATTTTGTAGTGAAATGTGCTTAAAAATTTACATTATAGCACTTTATATCCTCTTGAGATTGAATTGAACAAATTTTTTAAACTTGAAATAAACAACACTTTTATTAAGTCACGGTGCTTCCAATTTTGTGACAGTCTTTAATGACAGTATGTGGAAAACGAATCTGAACAAATTATTTCCATGTTGATGATGATTCAGCTTATAAAGAACTACTTGTTCTACAATTATGGCGCTTATAGTAATTATATAATAAAATTACTAATATTTAATGTTTCGATGTCCACAAATTTCCTAATATTTATACCAACTGTCTCACAATAGCGTGTCAGTCTGAAATTTTTGAAAACTGTGTTGGAATCTGAACGTTAAGATCTTTTCGGGACGATACTCAAACTTTTGGCAAACTCCAAAAAACCACATTTAGTCAAGTTTTGTAATTGTAAAAGCATTTCAAATGTAACTTGTTGGCTAATTTTTCTTGTAAGCCCGTACATTGAAAGCTACATGAATGTGAGAAGCTCTCCCATATCCCATTCATAGGACGCGAGGATATTTCTATGTCCGCCAATTTTACGCCTTGCTTTTATTTAAAAACGTATTTGAATATTTTAGATAACGGGCATTTTGTATGAATTTGTAGTGAGCGTGGAAAGACTTACCTTCAACGCGTTTATTCCTTGATTTTGAAGGAAGCTGGAATGCGACTAATTAAAACTGCAAGAAAATATAATAAGTGAAAGTTGTAGTAGGAATATTTCCTAATGAAACCTTAAAAATAATGTTACTAATAT
>JAHXMU010000136.1:6865826-6896497 GCA_019455685.1 Philornis downsi | reverse complement strand
TCCTAATGAAACCTTAAAAATAATGTTACTAATATTATGATTTAACCCTGACTAAGCTCCAAAGAATATTTACGATTTTAAATGTAAAAAGTTATTAAAATTGGAAATTATAAGAAATTCGGTTTATGAATACAAATATGTAAATTCATTCATTCTTCTACATCTCTCGAAACGAAACGGAAATTTTGTTACAAACAAGTACAAATTATCAAATCATAGTTTTGCCTAATTTTGCTTTAACCACAATTTACTGGCATTCCGATGTATGATTCAGAGTTCGTAATAGTCCATTTTGTTGCTTAAGGAGCAACAACATTAAGAAATGACAACGTGCAATGCTTGTGACTGAAAGACTTAAGACACAAACGTTTTTGTAATGGCTCAATATGAGAAATTGTAAACTATCCGTTTACATCCGTGTGCTAACAAAATGCTAACGTGCATAAGTAGATTGTGTGTTTCAAATAATACGGATACATATTAAATAATTTGTAAATAATAACATATCAACGGTTTACTCAGAAAATGGATGTGAAGATAAACTTGTCATGCTGTTCGAAATGCGTCATTCTTGTGGGTTTACCGAACTGCACCTTATTTCAACGAAAGCTTAAAACTGTTTTTCATTTTTAAAATTATTTTCTAATGAAATAGCGGAACTTGTAGTATCCACACAGTAACCTGCATACGGTCATTAGTGAAACAAAACCGTAAAGTGTTCAATTTTTTATTTTATACATTAATTCCTTACGTGCTTCCTTAATGTCCATAAATTAAGCTTAAATTTAACTAGGTTTTATATTTCTAACTAAATTTGTTAAATTTGTAATTTGAATGGTAATCATTTTGTACCTTTATTTATTCTTGTTGCAATTCCTGTTGAATGCAATTTGTATGGTTATTTTGGAAACTTCAAAATGACATGTCTGACATGTTTTCTTTATAAATTCGTTGTTCATTTTATAAAGTCATTAAAAATTGGGCACATTCCTTAGCCGTCGCGAAAAAAAGAACCAAGGAGTGAACAAAACTGAAGTAAAAACCCCCGAAACACGTAGCTTTCTTAAGTCTTTCGAAAGTCTCACAAAGGCCTTGTTATGCAAACAAGTTTGTGTCTTAAGTTTTTTTTTTTTGTCCATGAAGTGCATCGCTCTGTTTGTCGGTTTGTCTTTTTTGGCAACAAAATTCTTTCTTAAGCCCCCGCAAAAAAGGGGGCAACTGCTTGCAAACGAAAAAATGCAATAAAAATAAATTCTGTAAGGAATATAAAAGAGCAAAGTAAAATTGCGAAATATCACAACGACAAAGAGGGAACAATCCATACTTGTATGACATGAAAAACTAAGAAGTTTTTGCGTCACTATTTCAAAGCTGTGCCTTATGTTGCTGTCGTTGTCATTTTTACCGGGTTATAAGAAAGCGACAACAACAAAACGTAAACGCCTTCGCATTTTAATCATTAAGCGGGCTCATACTCGTATGAATAAGAGTACACACAATAACGTTTATATTCTTTTGATTTGCTTGAAAATAACATGTTTTACTTTATTTGCTTTTTATGGCAAAGAACAACACCGAGCGCAATTCAATGCAAAAATATACTGTAGTTGTCTTTGAGAGGCAATATTTACTACCAATTCTTATCCTGGCGAAGTATCAGTTAGTGCACATCGATAAATGTTGAAAAGTGAACAGACGATACAGATAGCCTTTTAGAACATATATTTTGGAGGTCCCTAAAGTCACAGTTTTGATTGGAATTTAATTACATTCGGTACTTTGTGGTTTAGTTGGATCATTGAAATGTACTATCTATCACCACCATTCAGTTGATGTTGTTTGGTTGATGTCTCGGCTAAAAAAAGGCTTCAATACAAACAAATTTAAGGATTTCTACCAGACAAACAGAACCCCTTAGTAGTTGTTGCTCGTTAAGCACTACTAATTTGCCTGATTATAACTTTAAAACGACTTGACCAATTTTACTGATTTTGATACCAAATGAAAGGTGCGAAATTGGGTCTTGACCTTACCAATGAATCATCCAAGTTTAGTTTTGTCACTTTTAGATGCCAACGTTTTTAATTATATTCAGTACATATAATTCGGCTAGACCAGGGAAGAACCATATTTAAATATCTCTATTCTATTTTCTCGCTCTTGTAAGTCGCAATTTTCACTGAAATTTGATTGTATTTAGTACAAAAGGTTTGGTTATGGCTGGAATGACCCTTATCAAAAGTTGACATCTGCCCATGTTTTGGTACTGTCCTCACCCTGCAAATGCTCCCCCCGACTTAGGTTTATCGCTTCCAGAAGTGAACTTGAATAAGTTATCTATCTACAGGATAGCATATTGACTCTTAGCCAGATAAGTGGGTGTTTGAAAATGCTAGTATATTAACTTTGACCGTCTTTTAATGCAAATTATTTTAGAGATTTTTAATAACCACATCCACGTTTATGGTTTGAGGTCATTCTTTGACCACTTTCACCAATCACTATAATGTATAGTTTTTAATAAGGAAATAAATGGTAACATTTTTTTTAAACAACTTGAAAAGGTTAACATTTTTTCAGGTACATTCAGCCTTTGTATAGGTAAATTTTTTCCTACTGATTTTACCAAATTTCGAATTTAACCTATCTATGGCTAGGGGACATTTTTGTGCAAACTATCAGCCTACTTGTTCAAGCCGCTACATATTGCATTAGCTTCCAGCGCAATAACTCTGAGCTAATCAAGTTCATTTGCCCATGAGGCAAAGTTAAACGACAGTAATAGACTTCAAATTTAGGAGTGGATACAACTTGCTACGGAAAGGACAGGGATGGCTGAATGTAAAGGCTCATGTATCAAATATATGAGGTATCAGTCAAATTTGTTAAACAGATAGTTACTCAGCCTAGAGATATATCTCCGATTCTGTTTAATTTTTGCCACCAAGGGTCGTTAATATCATTCTGGCTGGCAACTCCTTCATTATTGTGACAAATGTAGGTGTTGTCACCTCTTTCATGGAGCCATCGATGTTAGTGAGACTAGAATATACCGATAACACCCAATTATCGGCTGTGAAACTGGGTACTACTTTCAATATTTTTTAGCAATAGGTAGCACGAACGCGGCTGCGACATGGCTTCACTAATTCAACATCATTTTTCTGCTTGAGGAATATGAAGGAGTCGAAAGATATTGTAGAAGTTGTAAAATTCTGTATTGTGTTTCATATTTCCCTTCGTCCAAACATACTATACGTCCTTTTAATCACTATAGATAATTACTCCAAACACTCCAAACTTGCATCGATCTTAAACCAACGACTTTGGCATTACCTCATCTGGACCAGTGATGACTTCTCATTGCGTCAGGAATACAGTTCCCTCGTCGGCAAAGTATGATTACCTCTTCACTGAAACGAGACATTGCTTGCCGATCAATTGAACTTCACTTCATCAACCCTACTAATTGTATTTTTAAAATTCAATTTGTATTGTTATTCAAATAAACAAATGTTGACTCAACACGTCAACCCGAAGAGCGTTCCAAAGTGCCTATTTTATTGTATAGGTAAGTTTAGGTGCACCCTTCTTTCGAATTCTGGGAACCAATCAAACGGAAAGGAAAGAATGACACACTTGATTAGCACTTTACAGTCTGCCAGCGTAAACGTTGGCATTATTCCCAACTAGCTGGCACACCTGATTTTAGATCATCTAGAGCACAACTGAACCCCGCGCTTTAAACTTACAGGGCTGGAATGTGGCAATCAAAACTTAGCTCAGTATCATCGGTGAACGTTAACGACAGGCAGTAGGGAAATTCACAAAACTGTCAGAATGCGACTCGTATCCTCTAAACATAACCTGTATGAGGGAATGAATATCTCTCGGTACAGGAACCCAACGTAATATTGACAAAATACTTCCTGTTGGAATACTGTCGGGCAAATGTTTTGAGCCGTTAATTAAGGACATTACCGATACCACCAACGCATGTCACAAAAAGACTCAGAGGAACATGAGACGGAACATTGTACCATAAACAACCTTCACAGGGACGCAGTCAATTTGGCAGTACATAACTTTTGGACGATCATCGTTCATCAGTAATTTCTTAGGCATGGAAAGGTCTATTACTAACAACAGATATAGTCGTGCCACAGTTAAGGCCGGACTGGTATAATAGCCTGTTTTTTACTGCAATGGCATTTTGGCCTTTCTCAGTAAATTGAATATGGTGAACAAAGCAGCATGGTTCAGCTACTTCGAGTGTATACACGAGGTTTGCTTCCCGAACTGCTTTAGAATGGCACTATGGAGGTTTCTAAGATGAATTTTATATTAAGTCTGTTGTTTAAAAGCGGAAATTCTTAATGGAAACACTCTGTCCACGCTGCAAAAACGCGGATGACCATGATGGCTTCACTTATTCAACATCATTCTTTTGCTTGAGGAACATGGAGGAGCCGAAAGATGTGATTGAATGCAGGCTTACATGGGTGGTTGTTTTTTTAGTTCCATGAATTCCTTGGCATCGACAGGATTATTCCAATGGGATCCAGTTACTCGCGCAATTGTGGATATATTTAAGGCCTGTCACAAGCTGAATTCTGTTCCTAGTAAGTCGATCGAACAGAACATAATCGGGAAGCCCAATCATTCCTCTTCCCAAAGATTGTTTACTTCGGTCTTTTTGTCAGAATAAATATAACGATGATCGACCTGGTGCAGACTACTCAACTAGATGAGTAATTGTGGTCTAGGTAGAAGACAGAAATGGTTCATTTTATTCCTATATATGTATATAGAGACTAGGATGGATGGTGAGGAGAAAAAAATCTTCTCTGAGGTCTTGGGGTGATTCTGGCTCAGAATTCCAAACCAGAAACACTGAAGAAAGGATGAGAAATAGTGTTAATGCTCTGTACGCTTAAGTATTTATATGAGGCAATAATGCCCTTGATTATTGAACTTGGTTGTCTTGTATGATGGCAAGTTCTGAAAAGGGACAATCTTTTGAAAATGCTTGTCAAGGTTCAAAGAACTGCTGTGATGATCACGAGGGGCAGGAGAAGCTGTCCGCAGATCGGTCTGGACACTTTTTTGTTTTTACCATCTCCAGTTCCTTTGTGAGAGTTACTGCCACCAAGAGCCTAACACTGACAAAGGTGTTTGTGTGGAAGCAGTTCTTGTCTTCTTGTATTCTTGGATCTTGCGATGAAGACGATGATGATGATGACTGCATAGTCCTCCATCATTGAAACACTAACCATTTAAAGGCCACAGGTCCAATTATTGGGGGTAGACTTGATGCTGACAGTAGCATAAGAATGTTAATAGTCAGACTGGTAATTAGACTATCACATCAAAGGGATGCAGATTGAAGTGGGTGAAATCATGCTGGGGAGCCTTGGTAGATTAGAGCTTCAGTTAGATTCCTTGGGAAAAACAGAATCTGCTATACTTATAAAAGATTCCTTGGATTGTGTTCACAATTAACATTATTATGAGTTCCAAGATTCAGCAAATGCGAGCGGATTCAAAAGCAAAAAATTCTTCGATAATTTCCTCGGTGCGCAACGAACTAATGGGCACCAAAACCCTCCGTTGGAAGAAACAAGTTATATTAGGTGCGCATCTAAGTTGTCGCTGTTTTTTTTTTTATAAAAATTCAACTTTATTATGAAAATGTGTTTACAAATGATTCATTTAAAGTATTGCTAGCTACGACTTTTTCCCATCTTTCTGGCAAAAATCAAATTCCGTCACGGCAAAACTGTTCATATTTTGAGGCTATCGATGAATCTAGCCATTTCTTGATGTCGTCATATGAGTGGAACTGCTGTTCAGCCAGATCGTGTGCCATCGAACGGAACAAGACAATCGAGCGGCTCAATATCTGGAGAATGTGGCAGATGGGGTAAGACTTCCCATTTCAGCGTTTCCAGATAGGTTTTAATGGGCTTGGTCATGTGAAACCGAGCGTTGTCATGCTGAAGAATCACTTTTTGTGGCTCTTCGCGTATTATGGGCATTCCTCGCGCAGAGCTCGGCTCAATCGCATTAATTGAAGTCAATACCGGTCCCCAGTGACAGTTTCGCTTGGTTTCATCAGTTTGTAATAAATAACACCGACGTGGTAACACTAAATACAGAGCATAACCTTCGCATAACAAGGAACCCAAATTCCTTGCTTTTGATTCATTCTCAATGCACGCAATCGCTTGGAAATGGCTTGGCGGGTAACTCCTAATACTCAAGCAAGCTCTACCTACGTTTGACACGGATCCCTATCAAGCAATGCCATCAATTCAATGTCTTCGACGGTTTTTCGTCTTCCTTCACGCGAACGGTCGTGAACATCAAAATCATCATCTTTAAAGCGACGGAACCAATCTCGTTACGTTGTTTCACTTAAAACAGCATCTCCGTAAACGGTTTGAAGCTCTCAATGATCTTCAACCGCCGTTTTCTTCGGTTGAAAGAAGAATATCAATACTTCCCACATATGACAATTATGTGGCACAAAACCATACATACTCGTAGCATCGACTACTACTTACAGCTGGCGCCATCTATTGGCAAACAGCGGAGGCTTGGTTGCGCACCTAATAGTTTCCACACCAAATTTTAGTGCAATTAAAGAAATTGTCCAGAATATTGGAACGCATGGTATTCTTTACTGGGTGTGGCTTCTCAGCCTGTAAAATATAACTCGACATTTTGAAAAAGTGATCAGCATATACTCTTCTCCACACTTGTGTACATCTCAATATTAATACGGTGAAAAGCAAACGTGTGACACATTCACATACAAAAGCTACAGGAATTCATACATGTCTACAAATACGAATAGACATACAAATGCACATACTATACGTATAGATATATTTTAGTACGTTTAATTAGTAAGAGGGAACAACCTTCTCTCGCTGTCATTCCTATTAGTTCCTAGTGAAAGATCTTGTTTAATGAACATAGAAAGATACTAAACAAAAAAAAAAGTACACAACGTACAAAATTTATAAATAAATATTTATAATCAACAAATAAAAATGAGAGATCGACAACTCAGACACGGCAAAAGAGGCAGAGAATGTTGGAGGATGAATCATCTATATATAAAAAAATGCTAAGAAGAAGAAGAAGAAAACGAAATCAGCGAATGTTGAAACGTTCCAAGAAATACAGATACAATCATTTCATACGATTCACACAGTATGAATGTTATTTGACAAGATCCGAGTTAGGCCAAGCTTTCAAGTGGTGATATCAATCAAGGTAGTAGTGGTGGTTATTGGTGTTGGCGGTGGCGGTGGCGGCGGCGACGGCAGCAATGGCGGTATCGCTGGTGCTGCTGCCGTTTGTGATGTGATGACGACGTTATAGTATGTGAATTTTAATATGGTGGGAAATTCCTATATTACGTGTGTGGGGGCTCCGGGAGGTTTATTATTATTTTTATTATTATATATGTAAATTGATTGAATACTACCATCCCAAAGGGGATTCAACTATTGGAAAGCAAACAATAATAATAAAAGTAAACAAAAGTAGTTGGGAAAATTTTCGAGATTTTCTATACACTCATATGGATTGATTAACAAAACACTCATATGAACTTATATATACTAAGCATTTTGCATCTGTACCTTTGGTAACCTTTCTGTCTTTGACAATCTACGGGTAAGGTATGATAACTAGCTAGTTTGAACCACATATTTTAAAACCATTCACTCAGCAGCTTCCAATATTTAAATCAACTGCACAAATTGGATGATTTCATGGAAAGCATTGAAATAAATGAAATGAATGAATGATGTGAAAAAAGATTTTGATCAGTTTCTCTTCATAAACAACTGTTATTATTATTTATATACAGGGTTGCCCATATTCGACGGACCCATGTTTTAAAAAAAAAATCAAAGAAAAAAATAAAAATTTGGCGGTTGGCAATCTTATTCATTTAATTTGTTCCAAGTAGATTTGTTTACATCAATTTTTGAATATGATATCTCTCAAATGGCCGCCTCTGGCGTTGATGGCGTATTGTGCCCTTTTTGCAGCATTTTCCATCGTTTTCGCCAACATTTCGGCCGGAATAGCGGCTATTTCTTCACGAATGTTGTCCTTGAGCTCTTCTACGGTCCTTGGCTTGTTAACGTAAACCTTTGACTTCAAATGTCCCCACAAGAAGAAGTCAGCGGGCGTCAAATCGGGCGAACGCGGTGGCCAGTCCAAATCACCACTTTTCGACATCAAACGGCCCGGAAACAAATTCTTCAGAAAATCGATTGTTATGCGACTTGTGTGCGGTGGAGCGCCGTCTTGTTGAAACCAGAACTGCCTCATACGCTTTCGACGAATAATTGGCATCACAAAATTGGTCATCATGTCGCGATAACGCTCCTGGTTGATGGTAACAGCATGGCCATTTTCGTTTTGGAAGAAAAACGGCCCAATGACCGTTTTCGCACTAACGCCGCACCAAACTGTGACTTTTTCGTCATGAAGAGGCAATTCTTGAATCTCCTGAGGATTTTCAGTGGCGTAAATACGGCAATTTTGCTTATTTACGGTCCCATTCAATGTGAAATGGGCTTCATCGGACATGATAATTTTGTTCCAAAATTGCTCGTCATCATCGGCCATTTCGATGACTCGTTGGGCCCAGTCCAATCGACGAGGCTTGTCCGCAGGCAACAATCTTTGCGTCAATTGAATTTTGTACGGGAACAAATGCAAATCAACGCGAATAATCCGTTGTAAAGTGGACCGAGCTATGCCCAACTGCTGAGAACGGCGTTTTTGGGATGTTCTTGGGGACCTCTCAACACTGGCTCGTACGGCAGCGATATTCTCGGCCGATCGCCTTGGTCGACTTTTATTTGGCCTCTTCGGATTAGAAAGAGCCTCACCAGTCGAAAATTTTTCGTATAAACGCTTAATGGTGTTCTTAGAAGGCGCACTTCTCACATTTTTTAATATTTTAAAAGCACGTTGAGTTTTCACAATTGACTTCTTCTGTTGAATGTAAATTTCAACTATTTCAGAGCGCTCGCGTGGCGTGTATTGTTCCATGGTAAAAATCTGCTTGGACTGACGCTTCAAACGCGGTATGTCATTAAGCGATCTGACATCTCTGTCAAAAGTTATGGCGTTGCCAGATGGGTCCGTCGAATATGGGCAACCCTGTACATGTCAAACATTTTCAACTGCTGGTTATGTGATTAAATAGAAAATTAATATATAAAATATATGTATATAATATAAATATAATACAAATTCGATTTTAATTTCTATATTAACTTTCTATATTAGTACAAAAAAAAGAGAAAACCTCACAGCCATAACTAAAATATTAAAAAGATTGAGTACTGGTTCGCAGGGAATATCCATAAAAAGTGTCATAAACAACTTAAGAAATGGTAAAGTGATAGTGGAAAGAGAAGTGACGTATCGTTCTTGTAGAACTGCAGTTTTTATTTAATTTAATTTTCTGTCTTTATATATATAATTCTACTGTACGGGCGATGTCAGTGAACTCCTCCTAAACGGCTGGACCGCTTTGCATAAATTTTTGTATATGCGTTTGGATGGTGCCCGGGATGGTTTAGATTTACAATTCGGTCCAATTGGACAAAGGGGCGTGGTACCTCCCATACAAACAAAAAATTAAAAATCTATTATTTCTGCTCCTGCTAACGATATTTGAAAAAAATTTGGTATATAAGTTTGGTGTACATATTGTAACTTCTGCTGCAAATATAGGCGGGATTGGACGAAGGGGCGTGGTACCTCCCATACAAACCACAAATTAAAAATCCATTATTTCTGCTCCTGCTAACGGTATTTGAACAAAATTTGGTATATAAGTTTCGTGTACATATTATAACTTCTGCTGCAAATATGGCGGGATTGGACAATGGGGCGTGGTACCTCCCATACAAACCACAAATTAAAAAGCAATTATTTCTGCTCCTGCTAACGGTATTTAAACAGAATTTTGTTTAGCATCGAAACATTTCCAATAAAAATAAAATTTGAAGGCAAAGCAACGTTTTCCGGGTCGGCTAGTTTCATATATATATTGAAGTAAACGGCATCAAATTATTCCCTGTATTCATTTCACTCTCATATTTACCGCTACCTCGGTAATCTTCTCAGTCTATTTTAAGTCAGTATGACAGTTTTGCATCAGCAATTTCCGTCAAATTGGTGGGAAATTTATGCAGGATTTTACTTTGTATACTTAAGATAACATTTTTATACTTTCCTTTGCCCGTGTCATTTGATACGGCAAAATAATGGGTGATTTTTTAAGATTTAAGTTTTCAGGTTGGCAGCACTGGTTGGTAATGGCGTCCAAACGTCATCTGTCAAAGTAAAAAGTGTACAGTATCTGCCATTTCATCATGGAAAGACTAACAAACGGGCAACGATTGCAAATCGTTGAAATTTATTATGAAAATTCGTACTCTGTGACAAATGTGCATCGTTTGATACGACCTGCTGAACCAACAATTCGTGCTGTTATCTCCAAATTTATCTCGAAATTTACTTTGTTGAACATAAAACCATCGACTCGCATGCGTAGAGTGCGTACCGAAAAAAATATTGCAGCTGTAGCGACCAGTGTTAATGACGATCATGAAATGTCAATTCGTCGCCGTTCTCAGCGAATGGGCATGTGTTATTCAACCACAAGGAACATTTTATACGTCGATTTGGGTTTGAAAGCCTATAAAATTCATCTCACGCAAGAATTGAAGCCGAATGACTTACCACGACGTCTAATTTTTGGTGAATGGGCCTTACAAAAGCTCATTAAAAATCCGCTGTTTTTTCTAAAAATTATGTTCAGTGATGAACGGATACGTACATAAGCAAAAATGCCGCATCTGGAGTAATGAACAGCCCCATGCCATACATGAATTACCGATGCATCCCGAAAAAATGACAGTCTGGTGTGGTTTATGGTTTGGTGGCATCATCGGTCCATTTTTCTTCAAAGACGACCGTGGAAGAAACGTTACCGTCAACGGCGAACGATATCGAGCCATGAAACGCTATTTTTTTGCCCCAACTGGCTGAGTTGAAGTTGGTTGACATGTGGTTTCATCAGGACGGTGCAACATGCCACATTGCTCGTGAAACAATGGATGTGTTGAGGGGTGAATTTGGTGAGCAGATTATCTCTCGATTTGGCCCTGTGAGTTGGCCCCTAAGATCTTGCGATTTAACGTCTCTTGATTATTGCTTGTGGGGTTATGTCAAGTCGTTAGTCTATGTGAACAAGCCGAACACTATTGAAGCCTTACAGGATAACATAACACGCCTTATTCGTGCAATACAGGCTGAAATACTGGAAAATTGGTCCTTCCGAATGGACATTTTGAGACGGAGCCGCGGACAACATTTATATGAAATTACTTTTAAAAATTAAATAGCAAAGACCAATTTATCGATTCCAATAAAAAAATTTTAATATATGATGCAAATTTGAGTGTTTTATTCGATTTTTGAAAAACTAAAATAAAAACGATTAAAAAATCACCCTATATATGCAAACATTCAAGTAGGTATCACCATTATTCAGAAAATATAATCGATGGGACGCTAGAGCGATTATTTCTTCTGCGTTATACCAGTTCTGACTGTGTTTCAGAAACACGATAATTCCAATGGAGTTTTGGTCGCCTTCTTCTGTATCACGAAGACTTTTCGTATTGTAGCATTTTTGTCCATTCACACAAAATGACTTAGCCAACGCAATCGCTACACTTTGCGCTTGGTAACGTCAATGCCGGCATACAGTTCATGATTTAGACGATGCCAATATTCTCCTTATGATGAGCACATATAAGAAAACTTTATCACCTCATCACCAGGAATGTGTACTTTTTCCAGCCTATTGTCTGGTAGTTGTTTAGTGACATTCGTATTTTGGCATCAATTTTTTATTATTTGCATTTGCGCGACCGTTTTTTCTTTTTCGAACGGTGAACATTTTTTTCTTCAACAGATGAATTTTGGACTTTATGGCAATTCGATGTGTGGTAGCTGTTATGCAACTCTTGTGTTTTTGTCTTTAAATTCGACCAGTTTTTTTGCATTTCGCATTTGTTTTACCAATACCTGGTAACAGGTAATTATTATGCAACTCCCATATTTTCTTCTTCAGATGGTGGTCAGTTTCTTTCATCTTCCTCAACATTTATTGTATTTTTCGATTTTCTAACAATCATCATGATAATCATTATCATCGGCGTACCAGTCATCTTCACCATCATAAATATTATGTTTTAAGAAATTTCATAATAATCATGACTTTCAGAAAAGAAAACGTCGTTATGTACATATGTCTGAAGCTGGACATGCGTCATGTGTATACATATTTAAGACACATCCAAGGCCCTGAGCATCGATTGAACCACTCAGTCTTCTATGCGCAGTTAAGAGAACATCATACTGTACATGTCCATACATATATTGTACATATTATATGCTATTTTTATAATTGTATTTCATAAATTATGTACATATTTTGAACATAGATAAGCAAAATCAATTGACTTCAGTTTGCTGGCCCCAAGACAGGGTTTGAGGTGGCAAAAATAATTCGAGGTTACAAATAATACAATCAACAATAATAACAACAATCAAAGTTTAAATATTATTTCGGATGGATGTTATTGAGCTAACTCTTGTAATATTGAAAATTTTAACTTCGCTTCCTGTCGTGGGTTAATCATTTATAGAAATTTCAAAAAGTGACTGATTTCTGCGTTAATTTTTTATAAGGGAGCTCATAAAAGCTAGCATAATCCGAGGGAATCGGGGTTTTTATGAAACTAATATGAGATATAAAATAATTCCATTATTTTACCAACTGACTGTAGTTTATATTTCTCCAAGATAGTTTCATGATTGCCTGACTCGGTATTACTGGAAGGCGCGTCAATTTTCCATATTTTACAGGATTTCTTTGGTAAAGGCAAATGCGCAAATAAGAACTGTGTTTGTAGTCTTAGTGCTGTGATAGTAAATAATACACCATTTTGGTTTTGTCTTCCTAATTTTGATGTCCAAAATAACAATAGAAATCGACAAGTCCGACAGCTACGTAATAATAAAACTAGTAATTTAATAAAAAAAATAAATAAACAAATTAATTAATTAGATTAACCCAGAAGCTAAACATTTCACGAAAAATCGTTTGTAGCTTGATTAGAAGGTTCTTATGCGTTCTATAGTCCGGATCTAGCAGCAAGTGATTCCCATCTGTCCCTGCCTATGGCGAAAAAGCTTGGGAAAATCGATTGCAGATCCTTTTTGGCACTAGACCCGCTTATTTTACGTAGGTCTCGCTTTAACAACTTTACTCACGGTGTGCCATCACACATGGGACTGAACTCAAACTAATCCCGGAAGGATTAATCGAAGCACCTTTGAGATAAGAAGCATATCCCCTTGGAAAATTTCCTCAAGGCTTGCTTCCAGGAAACCCTGAAGCAATGCAAGATCACTGAAAACACATGTTCGGGCAACCACAGCCAGCACGATGCTCTCACAGGGGAACAGGCCAGAACAACACCACGATCAGGCAAGAACAAATAGTTTTTGGGGCTCCTGATATCCCGTGCTACCAGAAAATAAGAACCCTCTAGTCAGGGTTTCGCAGACAAAGACTGTTCCAGTTTTGCTACATCATACCTCGCATGAAATTGGTCGTCCATCGTATACGCTTGCACGAAACACAGACATGCACCTGCAGTAGGTTGCAGTTACATGCCCTTGGACTATGCAAGCGCATACAGAAAAGAAAAGAAGAGAAAAGAAAAGAAAAGAAAAGAATACGAAACAAAACAAAAGAAAAGAAGAAGAAGAAGAGGGATGCTGCTACAACACACATCCACATGCATCGTACATTGTACCTATACAATACACATGGCAGTGCATCTTCACAACAGAGCCCCTCTCCTAACACCTACAGCAATCTTCTACCCCGCCGCCTTGCAAACAACCTGCCTGCAAAGTGACGTGCTTCAGCCAGCCTGTTTCCTGAAGATAACATGTCCGTCACCTCCCAATTATCTCCAACACTTACAATGCCTAATGCGTCCAAATAATATCATCATACAGAGGACAGTCGCACAAAACATGCAGTCACAAGAGCAACTGTCAGCCAGACCTCCTTTGTGCAGAAACTCGTTCCAAGAACCATGCCCCGCCAATATGAAGCCCAGACTCACGTTAAAACCAAAAATTAGGATTTCCATTGACGAAACAAACATCCCGCACAAAAGCATTTGTGGCTCTACCCTTGTGTGACTCATCCCATCTGGCTTGCCATCTGGTTGTCACACACTTCCCCAAAACTGCCCTGCGTTCTGCCCTACTCAGCCTTTCTATGGCCTGTATATCCCTTACAAGGTCTATACCGGCCACCGAGCATCCTCTCTTCACCTGGAAGTCAAATGCTCGGCGCAGAACCTCCAATTCAAGAGGGACAGCTCCCATTAAAACCTGTGAGAGAGGCCCAAAGTCCTTTTGTATTGGTGTAAAAGTATAATGAAAGAGTTTGAAGTAGTTTAAAGTTTATCGATAGCATGATGCGTGCCAAATTTGACTGAATTGAATACAGTACAACTGATTGAAGTGTATAAAGCTAAAAATATATAGGGGTTAAATAGGTTATTTGTATCAGGACTACCAGAAAAGACGTAGTTACTTTGTCGATTTTTCTCAAATTGTACAAAAAATTATAAATCAACACAATAGACAACACAAAACTTAGGTTACTGTAGTCCACTAATTAAAAATTACAGATCAGATAAATGATGTTCGGGTTGCAAATAACTATTTCATTTACTACCTTTTTTCAACACTCCTTCTCAATTCGAATATCATTTTAGATAAAAATAATTCATTTACATTTCATAACATACATTTTTCAAAATAATCCCATTAATTTGCAAAATTTACAGTGTTTTTCTTTTGATAAGTTTTTCGTAAAAATATCAGCAATCATTTCAATCGTACCAAGGTATTCTATTTGATTTGATAAACTGTGGACATCGTACTGAATAAACGATTAATGTAATAAGATTAAGATTCAGGAGGGTTTTCAACAGAAGGAAATACTGTACCAATCCATAGTCAGAGAAAAGGGCGTGTCAAAAATACCCTCTTCTCTGTCACACTTGTATACGATACTTTTTCGAGCAAAGTATCAATGCAAGATCTACAAATATTTCCAACTTTGCAAACACAGATTCGTAGATTCCGTTTCGAACATGCACCATGCTCTAAAAGGTCAAATGTCAAAAATGCCCATAGATTAATAGAAATCATCAAATCCGACCATCATGTAAGCACTGTTTCGATTTTTGCAAGAAGATTACCTGGTCACTTTAGTGTTTATCAGGCCGAAGTTTTGACCATCAAGGAAATGGCAGAATAGCTGATATATAATTGATATATAACTCATGGGTATTAACATATTTTCTGACAAAACTTAAATCATCGGATTCTGTCTTCCTTTACTCAACATCAGCCCTGATCTCTTAACGAGATGGCCCAGCACAGGGTCATCAGAGCAGACGAAGGACAACCTTACAAACTCCAGCCGACTTGGAGTCCGTGGGCATGCCTCTAGCCGCTTGAAAGCACCTACTGCGAGATAGAGCATATTCAGCAGCAAATAGTAGGTGGGCGTCTGTCCGAGGCTGTAATCAATCCAGATAGATGTGGCCTTGCCTACATCTGAAGCGTCCACATGCACTACTGTGGCTATCAAGACCTGACGTCTCATTACTTGTATCTGTCGTGACAAGACACTGTCTTATTGGAAGACATGCAGTGAGACTGAAGATTACGACTAGTGAATTCTGCAGGAGCTGTGGGGATGAAGAAGAGGAGGAATCCATACAACACCTTCTCTGCAATTGCCCCGCCCTAACAAACAGGCTTTTATTTCTTTAGGGATCTAGGAGATCTGGACGATATAGATATTGTCCGCTCAGGATGGTTCAACGGGGGAAACTAGGGATGTCAATATCTCTAGTTTCCATGGTATCACAATGGACTGTACAGTCTAAGTGAATCTGTCTATTCAATAAGTTCGGATACAAAAAGAAGATGATCTGTGGTTGCTCCACGAGTTGATTTCCATCTGCGTATTGCTACTGAAACGCAACAAAATTGACCCATTTCCTGAAGCGGATTATCACTAGTGACGAAAAGTGAATCGCTTACGTTAATGGCGATAGTGACTAGCCAGCGAACCCAGGAGCTTAATTAGAAAATTCTTATGCATACATCTTATAGTCCGGATCTGGCACCAAGTGATTATTATCTGTTATTGTCAGCAGCGAATGATTTTGCTGGCAAGGCAATCTGATCTGAGGGTTGAGCGGCTGCGAGGCTGTTCGGATCATGCTGATCCCACAATCTCGTTCAGCTTTATAGACGGCAATCGTTGCCCGTGTGCAGGGTCACCAGTCACTGGACCGCAAGGAGTTGAATAGGGAGGTTGATAGGGATTCACACGGGCAGGTCTCAGGTTCGTGCCATGTCAGCTGTATCTTGTTGATCTCTCGGGGAGTACGGGCAGACATGGGTTCCTATGTCTATATTTCCCCGTCTCCCAAGGATACAGCATCCTTGCAATGTAGTATCGACAGTTCCATCTACCTGGGGTTTCCGTACCTTCAGGGCGACCAATCCCGTAAAGTATGGTGTATAAATCACAATTTGGTAGTAGCTTTGCTACGCGGCCCTGACTGGTGAATTTGGTCGGTAGTGTGGGGATCAGGGTTGTGGTTGATACAGTAATCGCTGGTAGAGACTTTTTGTGCTCGAATGTGGAGTTCCATTGCAACCGGGTGCTACAGACCCATAGAGTAGCAAAGGTGGTAATATAGGGGCCACCTCCGCCAATTGAGATTATGTTTCATACTAGCATAATCAATTTGGTATCTTCTGGCTGAAAGAAAGGGCTGACAATTGCTTCAGTACAAAAATTGTCAGGCCCTTTTCCTAGATAGTAAAAGTTTTACCTGGCTATCCCAGGGGGCATTGGCAATCGCATTGTAATATGCCCAGTGTGTCGCACACCGTGGGTAAGGCCTTCACGGCGAGACTCACGTTACACCCCCGTGGACGCTCTGTCCCAGTTTTTTACCAATAAGGATGAGGATTTCTATGAGAGAGGCATAATGAAATTACCTTCAAAATGGCAACAAGTTAGTCCGTCGGGAAGGTATACTACTTTGTTTATAATTTTTGATTAAATGAAAGAGAATGGATTTTATATTGACAAATGTTTTATTTAATGTCGGTAATTGTGTATGGAATACAATATCAGATAAATGCCCACCTCTGTTAGCCTCACAAATGCGAGCCCTTTTGAGCATATTTTTCATTACTTTCTCATGCGGTATTTCATTAATTTCATCACGAATATTTTGTCTGAGTTGCTCAAACGTTTCTGGTTTGTTTGCATAAACCTTGCTTTTCAGATATCCCCACAAAAAGAAGTCCAGAGCAGTCAAATCAGCCGACCGTGGAGGCCAATCAACATCACCATTTCTTGAAATAACTTACTGTGGAAAGAAGTCTCGCAGTAATCACATTTTAATCCTGGCTGTATGCGATGTGGCATCGTCTTGTTGATACCATATGTTCAACAAGCCTTAAGCATGCAGTTATGCCGTTAAAAAGTTTTCAGTCATATCACAATATCGCTCCCCATTGACAGTTACCGTTACGTTCAGTTTCAAAGAAGTAAGATCCAATGATTCCTCCTGAACAAATTACACACCAGACTGTCACTTTTAATGGATCCAAAGGTGACTGATGAATAGCTTGAGGGTTTTCCATTACCCAGAACTATTCTGTTTATTCACATATCCATTCAAATGAAAATGTGCCTCGTCCCTCATCATGATTTTCTCATGAAAATCTTGTGGAAGAAGCTGAATCTTGTGGAAGAAGTTATCCACTGTTTTTGTTTTTTGAGTATGAAGCCCCTGAGCACGGCGTCGAATTGAGGTTGATGGATTGTTTTGAACACTTTCTTGAGCAGCAGTAATGTTTTCAGCCGATCTTGCCGTACGTTGTGATCCGTGCTTGCCCCTATCAGCTACAGACCTTCTTCCTTCGAAATCATTCACTACACAATAAATAGTGCGTCTTGTTGGCACGTCGTTTCTCCCAAAAATTTCACGTAACTTTCCCATCGTCACAGTAATCGATGATTGATTTTGATAAAATGTTTTAACGGTAAAAACCCGTTGGTTTATCGAATATTTTTCCATAATAAATTTGCCACGTCTATACTTCACGACTGCCAAATATGAACTGCCAAGACAAATTTTTACCAAAATGGCGGCAAAACAAAGTAGTATACCTTCCCGACTGACACCTTGTATATACAAGTATATATTTGAAAGGTAGAAATGCCGTAAAATCGACTTATATATTATATATTAAACTACGTTATCGTCAAAAATTTAAAGAAAGAATATCTTTTCTGCTAACATGCAACATTTCCTACAAAACTGTCCTCATGTAAACAAACTTAAACATGGATACATTCCGTACAAACATTTGTAGGATATCTCAATAAATATTGTAAATACATTCTAATACATGGTACTTTAGCTTAAGACCTATGTAGTCAGAGCTTGTATCCCTTTATATTTAGAATTTATTATAAATGTAATTATGCAATAAAATAAAAACATAAAAATCTACTTTTTGTCTTCTATATAGATTCACAAAGCGCCGTTTGCTGTCCATAAAACTCGTGATCGTGAATGTGGAATATCCGATCTAGACTGGTATTAATATGGGTTTTGATACCACTTGATTCTAAATAACCAGTTCTTTAACTGTATATATGTATGTAAGCATACAATTAACATCATAGTGCTCACAAATTTCTCCCGCTCTTATAAACAAGAATTTCTTCTTGATTTTAAAGTTTTAAACGCAACTTATTATTTAAAGCTGACGGTCGATAACAGTTTAGCATCGTTTCGTCTACAACCTCATATTCTAAACTGATTGCTTTATAGCATCATCATTATAGTGGTGATGACGATCATCCTCATTGGCATCATCATCACCATCGTCGTTATCTTCATCTTCAACAACCCCTTTTTCGATTATTAAATGTTAGCAGAAGGCCATGATTGAAACCGGCTAGCCAGTCGTTAGTCTATGTGGCCAAACGACCCTAATGTCTAAACCATTTATCTGCTTACTCTACTGGTCTCTGAGATTTTTTCTGTTTTCCTTAAAGAGCTGCAGAGTTGGCTGAAATGAACCACATTGTCATTTAGTTAAAAAAATTTTCAGTTCAATTGCTATGAAACAACCAACGCGGCCAGCAAAATAAAGCCAAGTCAGTGGCGGCAGTGTTGAGAAGAAAAAAATCCACGCATACACGTACAACCCCGCCTACCCTTCACTTAGCTCACACAAAAAAAAAAAAAAATAAAATGGTAAAAAAACAATAAAACATGGCCAGAACGAACTACAGCAACAATAAATAAAAGGTCTTAGCTGTGTTGTTGTTGTTGTTGCTGCCGCCGCCGCTAGTGCTGGTGTGTAGCGAGTAGAGTGAGTGTGCGCAACAACCCCGGCAAAATCTTTTAGAATAAACATCATAAAACGCGTCTCACTGTACAGGGAGCGTAACGACGTGTGTGTGTTACTTGTTTCTCAACAAGTCAACTCAACTACAAATAACAAGTCATCAGCCTACCTTGGCTCTGAGATGGACAGACAGGCAGGCAGGCCGACGGACAGATAGGCAAACAGACGGGCAAGCCAACAGACAGAAGGACAGGCGGACAGACGAACGATTGTACTAACAGATTTTTATGCGAACAACATTTCGACGCACTGAATGGCCAAGACAGGCCCATGTGTTTTTTTTTTTTTTTTTTTTTTTTTTTTTTTGCCTCAGATTCTCAGATACTTAAAGGCATAAGTATATATATGTACGTTCATATATACACTTTTTCTTATATATTAGAATGTATATAAAGATGTACAGACTTTTACTTTGTACTGAAGTACAGACAAACAGTGAGGGATGGAAGAATAAAATCATTTAGTCATTTGCTCTGCTTTAATGATAGTAATGCAATTTGTCAATCATTTCATTGGTTGGCAACGTGGGTTGGTATTAGAATAATGAAAAACCGAAACTGAAAAACATTTCTCGGACTTTCTTTGACATCCGCCGAACACCGGTTTATTTAAAATTGGTATTTAAAAGCAACCGATAGAACTAGTTTAACGTGTCCGAGCGACAGCTTTCTTAAATACTTTCAAGCCAATACAAAAATTTCAGTCAGGCGGACTGAAATTTGTATTTGGGTGTATATTTTCATCCAAGGCTCTTTTGCGTTGGTGCAAAAGTGTATAGGGTGCCAGAGGGGGCGTGGAAATCGCCAAGTTGTCTTGTGGTAGACACCGACAATGTTTTGCAATAGTTGCAGAACTGTTTTATACAAGTGGTCAAATGGCAAGAAGATCTGTCTCGATTTTTCAATCGAAAGAGAGTCAAGTAACCACCAAACCGATTGCTATTTCTGTTTAAAAAAAGTTGCGGGATTCAATATGAAAAATAGAAAAAATATTACTTAAGCAAATGTCCCATCGGTTTCCAAACCAGTTCAACGTCCACCAAATGATCCACTACCAGTCATTCCCAGTGTTACGAGCAGTCAATCCGAAACATCTTTCACCAGCAGTAGTAGTTTGTATCAGGCTGATGATGGACGCCATTTAGTGACTCAAGCTGAGCTGAATGATTTAATTCGGGATTTACATTTAATAAAGCAAGAGTGGAGAGCGCAAACATCTTGCAGTTGGGACAAAAGTAACAGTCTATAGAGGTAGAAGCTTGGAATTGACTGCATATTTTGAAAAGAAACACTCTATTCTGCACTGTACTGATGTTGATGGTTTATTTAAAAAAGTGAACAGCCTTATGACAAAACTGAATGGAGATTATTTATTGATGGCTCTCAGTACAGTTTAAAGTCTCTTCCTTTGCATAATGGGAATGAAAAACCATCCATACCAATTGCTCATGCCGTTAATATAAAGGAAAATTACGAATCAATAACTGGCATTTCGGCATTACTCAAATACAGCGATAATAAATCGAAGATCTGTGGTGACCTTAAGTTGTGTGATTTACATTTCTTTATACATATGTATAGTATAGATCATCGTAAATAATTGTAAATCCATCTATTTCAGGTCGTTGGGTTGTTGACTGGTATGCAAGGAGGTTTCACAAAATATTGTTGTTTTCTTTGTTTATGGGATAATCGCGCTACATATCACCATTACGTCGGAACAGAGTGGTCAAAAAGAACTGAGTATTCACCATGAAAACAAAACATTTCAAATAAACCATTAATTGATCCAAATGATGTTCTTCTTCCGCCGCTACACATAGAATTGGACCTTTTTAAGAACTTTGTCAAGGCTCTGCACAAAGATGGTGCAGCATTTAAATATTTTTTAGGGGGTTTTCCTAAAATTTCATATGTTAAAATCAAAGCACAAAACATAGGTGCGATGAGGAATAAACAAGGGGAGTGTGCTCACCAAGATTTAATGAAAATTGAAAGAAATTATCAAGAATTTTGGGACATAAGCATTTTGGGAGACGATTGCTGGACTCTAAAACGTGAAACCGAACCAACAAAATACAAACGACGTTCAAATAACGTCATTCCATTTTGAAAATTCATTGATTTTTAAATAAATTAATGATTTTTTAAGTAAAAAACGAATGAAAACATTTTTTTTGTATCTCGAAAACCTGACGAGATAGAGAAAACCCAATTAGAGATTCAAATTAGCCCACCAAATTACTCTAGGAAAGATATTTGGTTGTTCCAGTCCAAAACCTTATAAGAGTTATTATGCAATGCAAGTGACAAAGGAATTAGTGATTATAAGGGAAAAATTAAATTACCATAAGTCCGTCAATTTGGTATGGGAGGTACCAGAAAAAGTGTGCCAATTTCTACATTCTCAGTTCAACTTCTTAGTTCATCAAACGCATGGTGTGTGTGTGCAAAATTTTACTGAATTCACGACAGCTATTCGAAAGATATGAAACTAAGAATATATGGATTATATCGGTCATTTACAGAATAGAAGGGGCGTGGCTATTCTTACAAGTAATATAAAAAAAATCTATTCCAATGTAGTAGCCTACATTAGAAATTACAGAGGAAAGATTGAATTTCGGAGAATCGGTCAATTTGTATGACTTGTATCAGAAGGAGTTTGACTTTGCGCTTCGTTTTCGTTCTGAGACTTTTCAACGCGTTTTGAGATTTCAACCTGTACTAATTTTTACTACATTTGTCGCACATAAATTGAAATTATGAACCTAAGAAGATATAAGGTTAAATCAGTTGTTTGTGTGGGAGATACCAGAAGAGGTTCATTTCGATTTTTTTTTTTTTTGAAAATTCATCAATAATTATAAAGCCATGCAATGGACAAAAATTTAGGATACGGTAGTTTACGAATTTGAATTAACGGGGGAAAATTGAATTTCGGAAAATCGCAATCCTTGACTATGATCTAATAAAGTATTAGGCTATGGCAAGTTTAAAAAAGTTTCTAAAGATTTACAACAGTTATCGTGTTTAGCAGCTAGCCAGCCAAACAGATGAAGAAAGTCATAAAACACATTTTGCCGAAGAATACTTTTAAAATTCTATGCTTCCCTCTAAGGGCTTAATTTTTGTTGATTTCTATTGTAAATAGAAACGCCATCGGATAGAAGGCATAAAAACATTTTTTCTTGCATTCCAATATTGGCATATGAGAAAACTTGTTACTTTCAGTGAGTTTACAGGTATTCTATTTTTTGACTTATTGAAAGAAATCAACTCTTTAATAGCTATTCCGGCAGTACAAAACCACGATAGTAGATGTTAAAACTTAGTTCGTTGTTTTTGAAATATAATTATCGGACCTGCATAGCAAAAAATTAACTTTTAAGTCACTTTCACAATATTAACGCCACTTTTGTCAGGCGTTCGCAACGTAGGCAACAAATTTATTCGAATACTTTCATTTACATTTTTTCAATTACACTGCATTGCTTTGCAACCCAAAATCCTTAGCAGATTTAGCTTCATGTCGTTTTTGCAAATATAAGAACTAATTTGCAACAAATCGTCATACTCGTTAACTGGTTTCAATTTATTCCTTTACTTGTCTTCAATAGAAAAAATAACATTGTACGTTTTTTTGCAATAAACAAATGACGTCACTACTTATATTTAAAAATGCAGCAAATGCAACAGATAATCAGCAATAGTTTCACAAGATTGAGAAAAATGAGAGATAAAATGCGAGGAGTTAAATTGTGTTCAATATCTTTATTTCCAAATCCGTACGATGCGTACCTTCAGCTGGCGACGAGTTTAGGGAATAGTAATGAGCAAGTTCTTTTTTCTTTTGATGCCAAAGTGATGTTTCGCGAGCTGCTGGAGATTGAGTACTAACTCTTAACTTATTTCTTCATTGCAAGCTGATAAGATCATAGGGTGATAGGCCACTGCTAGAATGCTGAGGAGAAAGCTTTTTTCTACCGAATTGGCCATAGGAATTCATTAGTTTATACATTAACAAACTTATATCCCGCCAAATAATGTTGTGTTTGTTGAATATTGTTGTATTATTGCTTAAATTACAGTTTAAATTTTCATAAATAATTTAAAGATTCCAAATGAAATTCGTATGTGATATTCGAAGAAAACGCCATCTAGTTCTCATTTGTATTATGTTATTTAGTACAAAATGTCGGCAGACGTTATGGTTGATTCTATCGTATTTTGTCTCATGCCTACACATTTTGGATGACACATCAGTGACTGTAGGTTTTACAAATTATGCTTTAAAGCCAATAATTTGCATTACTCCTAGTTCATGCATATACGAATACAGCTGGATAGATGGGGACTCAGATCGGGACGAATTGTTGTTAGAAATCGAATGACGAAATTAGATAAGATATTAAAATTTATATTATCCTTTTACTAGTGCTTTTTATATTGCTAGAAACATTACAAACATCAGACTGATCTAAGAAACATTGAGAGTGACTAATTGGCCCCTACAAAAACAACGAACGATTGAATTTCCAATCTTGTGGGCATAGATCATGCAATTCGAGACCATTAAGCCGCATAATACATCCAGAACACCCACAATTTTTTTGTTTATATTGCCACAACGATATTCAATGAACCACATAATTCTCATAGAAATTGATGGTTCAGAAATAGTACTTTTATTCTGCAACATCTACGTCGAATATAATAAATCGCTTTTTTAAACTAGATTATATAGCTTAGACATTTTTTTTTTCAATGTACGTCAATATGACTCGTGAACCTCTGACTAATATTTATTGAAATTATTTGTAAATTATTATTTTAAATTATTATTACCATTAACTCAAGTTATCACTACCCGAAGTTAACATTAATTTCGGGTTTTCCCCCTGAGATCACTGGGAAGGATCGCCCTAATTACAAGCCCATTCAATACATCTTATCGTTTTAAACTAATGCATCCATCGGTCAGGATGAACCTTTCCAACTGCCCCCTCGTTCCATTTGCGAAATGCCATACAGCGATCATATGATTTTGTTCCCCGCTGTTTGCATGAGCATGCATATATAAAGAATAAAATCACACATTTCTGTGTACAACGATTTAAAACAAAAAGTACAGAAAAGTGTACGGATATCAATTCATTATAAGTATGTACGTATGTATAAGTAGGCAAACGTGCATACATACTCTACGTACATTGTATATATGTTTAAGTAATGAAATATCACTTCATGTCCAGAATATGAAACAAGAAACCAGAATTTCTTAAGCGTTTCTCGGCCATCAAGCACCGAATAACGCAAAGCAAATTTATTTGTTTATGGTGACTTCTTATAACCTTATGGTCAATTTTTAATTAAACAATTACAACAACCCACTCGCAACATACGCACATACATGCACACACACATATATATATATATATACATGTGCAGATGGTCTTAATGATTTTTAAAACTATTTGATTTTATCTGCGACACTCTATTAAATCTGAAATTTTATTGATTTCCTTTGAATTTTGGATAGAACTTTCACTTCGATAATCGCGTTGTTAAGATGCAGATCTATCTTTCTTTTGTTTTTGCCTTCGTCTTCATCCGCCCTCCATTTTATAATTGTCTAAAGCTGTCGGTTTTTTTTTCTTTATTTGATCCGAAAATTTAGAAATGTTGTCATCAAAACTAAAAAAACCCAAAAAGACAAAAACAAAATCGCCGAACACGCTTAAAAAATAAACTGGTTTAAAAAGTGAACGATGTGTTTTTGTTCTGTTTTGTTAAAATACTGGGTGTTGTCATTAAATATTGACAAAACTCAACAGAAAAATCTAGAAAGAAATCTAAACTAAATAAAACTTAAGTATATTCATTTTTGAAGGGGAATGAGAAATCCTCAGAATGTTGACAATGTTCGCATCTTAAGTCTTTTGTTTTTCTTTGTCCATAAATATTATTTCATGGAATGTGCTGACAGATATTTTTACATTTTTACAAGAAAAAAAAAAAAAATAGAAAAACAATTCATTCACCAATATTCGAATTTTAATTTGCCTTCGAGGTAAGCTAAACGGGGAAGAAGGCAGCTACGACAAAGCTTGATCAAGTACTTTAACATTTTTAAATAAATTCACTTGAAGGGATAAAGGTATACATAATTTGATACGACATAAATGTAACATCCAAAAAGGACGCGTTTAAAATACCAAGTATATTTTGGGCAAAGGTATTTCATGACCTTTTCAATCGATCGAGCGATGTTTATCTGTCTTTAAATCCTTATAAAGCTTCTTAAAATTTAGCACTGCCTAGAATTTTACCAGATAGTAGCCGACGACTGTTGAAACAAGTGAAAAAAAGATAAGCGTGACATTATTAGCTAATTATCTTCAGAAATCATTTCAGCTAGTTTATGCACCTTCAGCCGGCAAACATCCAATACCAATTTGTGGATTTTCTTAACAGTGTCTGGCGTGGATATTTCAATTGGTCGGCTACCACGTTGTTCGTCCTGGTAGATCGTACGGCCTTGTTTCAATTCTGCTAACCAATGTTTTACAGTCGTAAACGTAGGAGCAGGCTCTTCCAAAGTAGAATCTATGTCGACTTAAATATTGATTGGACTGAGATCTATTAAATGGAAATATTGAATTACACTACGGTAACCAATTTTTTCCATGTTTACAAAGTCGTTGAGATCGTTTACTTTTGGTGGCTCAAATAAAAATACTGAACAATGTGGCGCCTTGAAACTTAAAAAATATACTTTATAAGGTTGCCACTTTTCACCGAAATATTTTTTTCCAAACTACTACTACCAACGTCAGTTCGGTTAGTTTTGGAACTGCCCTCGTGCATGAGTCGTATCTACCAACTACCACCATGCATTGCTTTTAATTAAAGAATAAAAAGCAAAATTTTTGAAAAAAGCACCGAAAATGTTCATTATTGATTCCTACTGCACCGATTTCACTCACTTGTGCAGCAGGCTTTCTATTGTATAGTGAACGTTGTACTGATCCATTGCCAGACAAGTGGGCGTACTAGAAATGACTCATCCTCACATATAACAATCTAATTTTGCATATTTTTTCTGTGAATATACGCATGCTTTAGAATTTTCCAATAACCACACCTATAATTACAGCTGCTTTGTAGAGAGGTATGAATTACGATGGCTGTTTCCAGAGCTTATACACTACCACCGTCTATTGCTTTTAATAAACGATTACATATAAAATTATTAAAATATCCAGAAAAGTGCCCATTTTCTCCAGAAATGGGTTCGTTTCCGTATGGGCGTGTTTTTTTCGACTGGAACGATTTAGTTCAATTTAAAATTTTACCCTGCTATAACTTATATTTATTATAATTTATATATAATATATATTATATTTTTATGCCAAATGACTTTTCTCTTAGTTTCAGCGGCTCTGCCTCCATCGTACTTTTAACAGACACTCGAACGGATGGGCATGCATAAATCGACATAAATTTGGAAGTAGACTCTCTATGAGATCTCTAATGAATATTTTTAGTTGTTACAAACGAAACGATAAATTTTATAAACTACCCATCCTATGGCGTCTGGTATAATAATTTCCGAGTTTCTTACATCTTAATTTCAAAGGACTTTGTTCACTATACTCTGTTCAAAAAAAAAGGACTGTCAAAATTATTTTGTTGTTAAATTGGTGCAACTGTTGTCTGTACTAAAGCGGATGTTGACCGCGATCTATCATATAATTATTTAACAGTACACGTTTTTGTCAGTTCATCTCAAGTACGTTTTGCAATTTTTACAATGGATAAAATATCGAACAAAGAATTTGCCTCAAATTTTGTATTGGAAATGGAATTTCGTGTGAAGAATTCCTGAAAATTTTACAGAACGCTTACGGCGAATCAACTTTATCAGAAACATGTGGTTATAAGTGGTACAGTGCATTCCAAAGCGTTCAAGATGTGGTGGAATATTTACATCGCTCTGGTCGACCATCAACGTTTTCAACTGAAGTTAACATGGATAAAGTGAAAAAAATGATGACTGGCGATTCTTCATTTAAGATTGAGAGAGAAGTTTCTGTGCCTTATGATTCAATTCGCCCGACTATTTCCGATAGATCTAAATTTTCTTTGGAAACTCAATGGCGTAAAGGTCGATGAAGACATGAATGAATCAATTCCAACCCTACAAAATGCATTGCATTTGGTAATAAAACATGAGTTTACGAGTTTGACATGTAAACCAGGTTGGAAGCTTTGGAATTTTTCTTTCAAACTAAACCAAAACCGAAAAAATCTAAGTTAAAGTTGACACAAAAGTCAAGACCATGTGGATTGTTTCTTTTCTTTGCACTCGGAACTCTTTCCAGAAGATCAAATGATAAATAAAGAATATTAACTGGGCAATATACGATGTTTTAGAGAGCAAATCCGTCGAGAACGGCCAGATTAGTGGAAAGAAAACTCATGAATTTTGCACTCGTAGGGCTATGAATAAATTTCTGGTGTAAAACTTAATAAATGTTATCGAAAAAACACCGTATTTGCCTTATATAATTCCAGCTGACTTTTCTCTCTTTCCAAAACTCAGATTAATATTTCGATATATTCGATTTTAGTCGATAAAAGACAGAAAACGAATTTGCGCGTGAATATAAGTTGTTGCCGGAAAAGGCTTTTGAAAAGTGTTATGACGATTGCGTTATTCGTTGTCATAAGTGTATTATTTTAGGCCTACTTTGCAGGCGACATAATAAATTTTTGAATGAATAATGCATTTTTTGTGTTTTATTGAACAATTCCCGATACTTTTTTACGGAATGTATATAATAATTACCAACCAGCCAATCCAAAATGGAGCATAAATTACATTTTTAAAATATATAGACATAGATCGTCGCAGCTGTAATCTAAAGATCATCATATGAATTCAAACAGATCCATCTTCATTCGCTAAACGATCAATATTTCAATATATTCTTATTTCTAATTGATTTTTGTTTTGTCATTTCCTTAACTCAAATTGTCTTTCACCATTTAACTCGATCTCGTTCATATGACGAATTTCGCAACTCTTATTTATTGCTATGGGAAATAATGCGACTAAATAAATAACAAGTTTGTACATTCACAATTTCTTGGAAATCAGTAACCGTACAACAAATCCTTCTCTGCCAATAGGTGTTTAATCTTATCTCGCTACCTATCTTAGCACCCTGTACGTGCACTCACTCACTCAGGTACGCTGTGCGCACATATTATCTCTCAGTTGGGCCTATTATCTTTGAATTAACAATTTAACATCACTAAAAACTCTCCCATTGTGGCAGTAGAATATAGAACAATGCTAGCAGCAGCAATAGCAACAACAGCAACAATCAAAATCAATACAACAATGGATTTTTACAATTTTTAACTTCTTTTTACCGATCCTCGAACAAAAAAAAAAAAGGAGGCGATCATAAAACAATAAGGTACAACTAGCCGGAGTTTGTTCAAAGAGTTGAAGTATAAGGGCATCAAATATGCCTACCAGTATGTACAATTCTATGTATATGCTTGCAAATATAGTATAGAATAACGCGTACGAGTATATACACATATACATATGGCATATTGATCATTTAATGTGTGTATGTACAAAAGGACATTATACGATATTACCTGACGGAATCGTATAACTTAAAAAAGCCTAAATTGGAAATGGGATATGAAACACAGAAGAAAATGTGTACCCTACTTAAACATAGCGGTATTCAAAATACTACTCTACTTTAAAAAGTTCAAAAATATGGATTTCTTAACCGAAAATTCAAATTGAAATTGGAGCGGCAGAAATCTAAAATGTGTTTTCGATTTTCTAAATTGTTATTAGGAATTACAGTTCCACGGCTTCAATTCGAAAAGTTTATAAGAGTATTCAAATGTCCATTTTGTTCTTAATGCTTGGCACAGCTTAATATTTTGCTAGATTGTAACCGAAAAGATAAGCCTGACATTAATTATTTTCAGAAATCAAAGGAAAAATTATTGCAAAATGATCAATTTTAGTAATTTACATTTGATAAATATGTTTAAAGTTGTCATTATTGCATTAGCTAAAGCCAAATCGAATTCATTACAGATTCGTAGCTACGCATGGTAAATTTTTGTATCTCAAAATAATCTTTATGTTTTTTTCATTAGTTAATTTCATTAATTTTCCATAATAAACACATGCTACTGCTTGTTTTCATGAAAAATTGTTTCCACGGTTAAAATTCGAAAACTTGATAAGAGTATTCATATTGTCTTTCATTATTGAATAAACAGCGTAAATGTTAAAAAAGTACTGAAAATCAGTTCTGATCACTCAA
Source organism: Philornis downsi (assembly GCA_019455685.1). NCBI lineage: Eukaryota > Metazoa > Arthropoda > Insecta > Diptera > Muscidae > Philornis > Philornis downsi. The sequence continues at coordinate 6,866,454 of JAHXMU010000136.1, read as the reverse complement.
AATACCTATGGCCATAATGTTATGTACTGACTGACTCATTGCTATATAAGTGGACGTGTTAGTTATTCATATATATATATATATATATATATATATATATATATATATATACCACGCTTTTTCATTGAAATTTGTATTTTTTTAGTGTTTTCTATAATCACGCTCTCACTTAGAGCGGGCCTTTAAAACGTTTTTCATTACGATTTGAATCTTTCTAGCGTCTTTAATTAATGATTAAAAGGTAGACTTACTGGAAAATATTCAAAATTCACATTACCTTCAAAATGTATGAACGAAATTTTTCCTACTACAAACTCACTGAAAAATATTCAAAATTCGCATTATTTTGAAAATGTATGGACGTGTTTTTTCTCCATTTTCGGACCTGAATTGTCCATGATACATTTTCATACAAAATTTCGGCCTGCTAGATCAAACAATAAAATTGTTGGAAAAAAAAAATGAAAAATGAACTCATTTTGGAGGTAAGTTGTGGTCTTTCAGTTGTAATTTTTGCCCCATTTTCAAACTTAACCCAATAAATGATACATTTTTATATGAAATGTCAGTTGAAACAAATCGGCCTCCATTGTACTTCCTTATATTGTTCTTATATCGGCATACATTT
>JAHXMU010000136.1:6838804-6865816 GCA_019455685.1 Philornis downsi | reverse complement strand
GCCTCCATTGTACTTCCTTATATTGTTCTTATATCGGCATACATTTTAATGTTTATGGGGAGGGGGAAAATACAAACAGACTACTAAAATAGATCATCTTAAGATATGACAGTCAGCGCTGAGGATGTACTAGCAAGTGTAATACTGAAGGTATATACAAGGATTCAAAACAGAATTCTACGAACAATCACAAGAACCCACTGTTGTATAGAATAAATTAGGTTTTGGAATAATGAGACTCAGATCCATACTGCACTCCGAGACCTATAGATTCCATATGATTGTGGATGTGATTGTGAGAACGAAAAAGAAAACAGAAGAAAAAATTATAGAAATGAATATGCAAAGAAACCAAATGAAGTGAAGTGTGAGGAAATGCCTCAAATGAGTAATAAGGAAAGGAGAACTAAAGTAATACCTAGCTGGGTAGTCAGATTAAGAATATTTATGGAAAAAAGTGTTCCCAGACTTTACACGAAGCTTACTCCGAAGGTATTCATACAAAAGATGTTCAAGGACCTCTCCTTCTCATCTTGGTACACATGACAATGATTCAGTGAAGATAGTACCCAATTTTTACTCGGTTATCTAATGTTGAATTGATTTGTAGGCACAACATGCATTAATTGCAAATCGCTCTTAAATAAATCAATCAAAACTTCCACTCTAGGGCTGTCATACATGGGCCACAGCAATATCGAATCTACAAAGCAACTAAACAACGTTGAATATATGTATTTGATTGGACATCGCGTAGGCATATAAGAGCTTCTTCCTGCCAGGTCATTCACCGCTTCGTTTCCAGGAATATCGTTTTACCCTGGGAGTCAGCATAGTCTGTTGTAGCGAGGCTCTAATCCGCTCATAGTTTCGCTGCACTATATCGCATTTTCATTTTATAGCTTTGATGCCAGCTACCATCAATCGCAGCACGTGGAACTTCGAATAGTCGAAAAGTCTAGCAAAACTCTGTCAAAATTTATGTCCAAAATAAGCTCACAAAATGTGTGAATATTCTCTTATTGGATTAAATTACAATATATCTTAATCTTATTAGCAGAAAAATATGATTTGTAATGACAGTCTACTTCACTTATTAGAATTTTTCATTTTGTATGCTTTTCGTCCTAATACATATACGAAATTATAACTTTAATTGGAATTTACAACTGCTCCATAAGTAAATTTCATACATATATCCCATTCATGGGATGCAATTTATTGTTTAATATTAGCTTGATTGTCAATTAATGTCATAAGAAAATGGTCAACTTCAGGTGTATTATCAATGATGGTTTTACGTTGTCCAGAAATTATGACTACGAAATTTCAATTTAAAATTTAAAATTTTTAAAACTTCTCTATCCTTTCCGCAATATTCCTTATCCAGTTTAATGTTTGAATCAAGCCAACGCCTAAATATCTACGTTCACAAGGAAAAACGACTAAAGTATAATTATGATAAAATAAAGTTTATTCGTTATTATTGTTGTACTTATTTAGACTCGTATTTGCGCCCAATGCCCAATTAAATATAAATTCTAATAATATCTTTTTTGAAATTTATAGAAACGAAAATATGTTTTTTTTTTATTATAGCCGTTTAAAACTTTGTGTATCTCGGGTGTTATAACAAATTTTCATAAAATTTTTTTTTAACTTCGGTCACATAGAAACATGAAATTATAATATGGTCGATTTGTAGAATTGTGCTTAACATGGCGGAAAAAAACTGAGTTATGTCTTGTACAGATTTTAAAATCTTGGCATAATGTAACTAATCAGGTGAATTTCATTCTAAATTCAGTTGCAATTTTAAATTTTGTCTTCCCATTTTTTTTTCTCAAAGAGAAAATATACTTATACTGGGTACTAAAAAAAGTACCTTGTTTAATCTTACAACCCGCAATCATAGGCCGGCAAGACAAACGAACAAAAAAATTAAACCATGAATTGATTGATCGAGTTAATGGCAAAGTGGTGATCATGGCATGGCGGTGGTGGCGGTGGCTGCAATTGGAGAGACAGGGAGACTTTAGACAGAGAAAGAGCTCGCCTTCCGATCAAGAGAGGTTTACCACTTGTTGAACACTTTACTCCCAAGACCCAAAACCCATACACTTGCGCCGGCACGAGAGAGCGCAAGATAGCTGAACAAAATCTCCGTCTCCAGTTCGTGCGGTGCGGTGTGCTGTCTTGCCTGCCTGACGTACATTGGCAAGTCAGTGAACTAACCGTCTGTACCTACATACCTTTGCCAAGCCAAAGAGAATGAATACCTTTAGTTATACGGCCAACAACAAGTTTAAGATTGAGGGTTGAGGTAAGACAGCCAAAGCAACAACAACAACCGCAACCATCACGACGACGACAATAAAAACAACAACAACGGTAGCAGCAGCAACAGCAATAACAATATGAAAACCCGAAAATCAGGTAAAACTAAACAGAGAAAAAAGAAAGACTTCAAACTTTTGCGGCTTACGTATGAGCCGAATTTCAACGGCAGCAGTATAAGCCTCAGCGTCAGCTAAGTCAACACGTTTTAGACATACGATCAGTTTGAAAACGGACATTACAGTGAATAGAGCTCTCGGTCTTTTGCACCGGCGAATCTCTCCAGTAGTGTTTGTGTTAGTAATTCAATCTCTTAAAAGTTGTACTGAAATTTATAAAAAAAAATCTTACAACAAAGTGACTATACATTGGCAACAACAATAACGCTCAATCCCACGAATACACCCAAGTGAATTTCCTGAAGAAGAAGAGACCGTAATTGTCTCCGTCCACGTTCCCATCGTCGTTGTCTTCGTCGCCGAGACAGAGGCCGCCACCGCCGTCTCAGTCGTCGTCATCGCATTGCTAGTTTGTTAACATATCTGTCTGTTGGTAACTGGGAAATCTAAACGTTGTACATTTTTGGTCAACAATTTTTTCACTAAATTAGTTCAAAAACGTTGGGCCACGCTTAAGGACCGCTGCTCACTGACAGTGGTCAGTAAGCGACACCACAGTGGTTATCTTACGAAAGCAGCAGTAATGAAAAAAAAACCTCTACAGCGATATTTTGTAAAATAATTTTGAGATGAAAAAAGTACAGTGGTGGTAAAGTTAAAAAAAAGAAACAAAAACTTAAACAAAAAGACGGACGTGGTGGATTCTTCAACATCTTGTTCTATTCGTTTGGAGACAAAGACCCTACATTCGTAAGAAATTTTGAAAAAAAACGTTAAAATAAAACAGCTAAGTTAAAAAAAAAAGATTTAAAACATGTACAATTTTTGCTGGAAACGATTCTTTTCCAATTTAAAACTGGTGCTTCTAAGCAAAAGTGAGCAAAAAGTTAAAATGTTGTTAAATTATCATTTATCTGGCTTTGGGTGAGCATAAAATTTGTTATTTTCTTAATTTTTAAGTGAATTATTTATAGTTGTATTTCTATAATTAATAGAAAAATTTGTTAAAATCCGTAAAATATTGTTAACTTAGACAAAAAGAAAAATCAAAACCGAAATCTCTCAGAAATGCTAAAAGATATTTCAAAATTTCTACGAGAATAGGAAAAATTAAATGATAAAATTTCACTAATTAAAATTTCAGAAATGTTACCTTTTTTTTAACTCAAGAAAAATAAATATTTTCTTATATCTATAATATAATTTTAAATTTTTTGTAGCAAAAAAAAAAAAAACGAACTAATTTTTATTGTCATAGGAAAAATGTCTCTTTAAAAACGAATCAGAAACTCTGGCTTATATTCCATCATCAATCATAGTGCCGTAAAAGTACTAATATATTTTCGTAGTAGTGTAGAGTCTATCAAAAACTTTTTTGGTAGAGATGGTCTTAAAATGAGTGCACTTACTGATTACGAAAATTTCAAACTTTTTAACTTTAGCTTCATACCGGAGTTTGAAATGATCAGATGACGTGTCATGCCCAATATATGAACAAAAAAAGATTAACATTTTGATAGCTTAGTTTAGGCAGAGTTCATACAAATACAAACAGAAAATATGGCTGACTCTGTTGCAATTTTTTAAAATATGTTTTCAATGAAGTAATGAGGTAATTGATGACAATATGTATCAATTTATTGACATTTTGGAATAGAAGAGAGTCAACAGTGCTCTCGTAGAAAACAGTTTAACTCTCCTGCTATGACTCCTTCAATAGGCATGGTTTGAGATCCACTCTATTGAAATTCAGAAAAAGGCATTTTAAGATAGTCTAATATATAACTTTAAGCAAAATTCGATATGGTTTGATAGATACGATAAATTGTTACAGCTTCTTGTCATAGTGTCAAATATATAGTGATTCAGGTGTTAAAGCTCTTGATCCCAGTGTTCGCATTGATATAATTTTAATATAGTTTGTGATCTTAACTTCACGTACATTTACAATTAGATAATATCGTACATTAATGTTTCAAATTTTGATGTGTTGTAAATACCTTTTAGAATGCATTTAGAATGCATTTCAAAATGTTTTATAGAAAAGTTAGTGCATAATACCGCCACGCTACAAAAAGCTTAAGAGAAAAGTAATTTCACATGTTAATGCTGCTAAAATTTGTCGTTGCAACTAAAAGAAACACTCTGCTTAATGGTACAGTTGGTCAGTTTCCAATTAATTGTAATCTGTTTCAGAAACGATGGTGAGTCAATTTTATGGTGATTGTTGACCGACTACAATTTATCGGCTATCCAACTGTTCACTTGTCAAACTTTGTGTTTCCCGTCCTCTCGTTCTATGTAGAACAATTCCATAAGGTTTTAACCTTCATTAGAAATGTCGAATGTAACAATTTAGCTTGTTAACATAGCCATTAAGCCAGACATAAGCTTCGCCGCTGACCATTTGTATTGTTTAAGTTTTCTGAAGACCCACTCATCGAAAATTTTGCTATAGCAGTTTACCCGGCTTCAGCTCTTGAACATTCTTCACAAAGCAAGTATATCGATAATAAAATACCTGACTGTGTTTGATGTTGATGCTTATCGTAACGCACAAGGATATAGTCAACAATTATGGAGTGAAAATCAATAAAAATCGATCATTATGAAGCCAAGACATCCCTGTCAAGATGTGTACTCTACTTTCAAGTATTATACATCATCGTTTGTTCACACTTATATTTGTTAAATTGACTAGGTCAATAAATAATTGCTGTCAAAACTTTCGCGCTTAAGTTAGTTTACTAAATATGAGATGCTCTCCAACGTTTCATTCATGAGATGCAAGGAAAATAGTTTTTTTTTTTTTATCGAGAGAATCAATTTCATAAACTTATTGAGTGCAGTGCCATCTTTGGAATTTCAAACTGCTCGAGGTTTAATTTTTTTGCGACGTCAGTTTTGACGTATTGCAGGTAGAGTAAGTTTCGATTTCTATTGTGCTTTATGATGCTGTTTATGAGATAATCTCGAACAAAGTTTGTCATTTTTCGTACCCGAATTAATCAACAAATTTTGGCTACACTACGGTTCAAACAAATATCGTTCCGTAATGCTGTTGCTTAAATTATTATTTTTTTTTTTTTTTCAATTTGCAACGGAAAGTCATAACTTTAAAACGAAATTCGATAACAATTAAACTATTATGTGTTTGATTCGAAAATAATTATTGTTGAATTTGAAATACCTGCAAGTTTTGCTCTAAAATTCAATTACATATTAAAAAAATACGATTTAAAAATCAATGCGTCCATCCATTGAATTTTATTGACGTAATTGATTTTATTCCATATAAGCTGCTATCGTACACATATTGAGCATATCAGCAAACGTTTATAAAATGGTACAGTTAACATACGATAGGTGGCGTTCAACACATTTCAGCCAGCCAATAATAATTTGTCATGAACGTGCTCCTAAGTGGTTATATACGAGTATATATTTAAATACCACCGTATATACATATATATTGTTTATTCCGTATGGTTCATTCGATTACAGTGAAACCCGTCACTGTGTTTTTAATACAATATTATTTTACTCCCCCGTATAATGGATTAAAACTTTATATCGTACATTAAAAAAAAAACATTTTAACTGAGTACGTCACCGTCGAAGATAGCTTATAATATTATATTGTATAAATCCTCTGGGTATATATCTAGCAAGGATATTGAATTTTAATTGCAATGAGATAATACATTAGCTCACAACACTTATACATTATGACACATACTCGTATAGCTAACTACATGTGTGTTGTAGTCTGGATGTAAAATATGTTATTTACATTACATCAGCATTGATTTGACTTGTCTACGAGTACATCCGGCTATGAATAGCGATGATGATGTTGCTGCTGTTGCCAATGATCATGATCATATTGGAGGTGACTATGATGATGATGACGAGATTTGCGTACGCGCGTTTTTTAAGATATTCATTAGTGTTGATATCTATGTATGAGTGTGTGAAAGTGTAGGTATTAACGTACATGTTTGCTTGGCTGTATTTGAAATCTGTGCAAAATGTCGAATGTTTTTTCGTCTTGCCCCGATGTGTGTACGTGAAACGTGTTCTCCTCGAGAAATGGCACAAGTTATTTGCTTTAGAGAATGAGAGAAATATTGGAAAAAAAACTCACACTATGCCTGTACTTTTATACCTACACACTTATATACGTATTTATATTTGTGTATATGAATATATAATTTTGAAATTAACGAACTTTTTTGTTTTTGTAAACCGTTGGATTCTTTTCTTTTATTCATACCGGTTTCTTCTGGCATTATGGCGTATTATTTAGCATTTGATTTAGCAAATTCAGTTTTTTTCTTTCTGAGAAATTGTTATAATTAGGCGGAGATTTCATTCAAACCAATAACTGTACAGACTGGTACCGGCTTCTTATATGGACGTGATTATAATATCAGTTTTTCTATACATTTCTATCGATCAAATCGTTTTACAGTTTATAATACTTTATCGCATATTTATTAATGGAGAGAAGTGGAAAGAGAGCACTTAATGAACCATCAAAATGTGATACGTGATACATATAAGATAAAGCTAATAGGATTATTTGTAAATTTATCGATGAAATTTCCTAATGGAGCATTCACTATGATCTATAATTTCGCCAAATCCTTTACTCTTCTAGATCAGAATACTAATTTTCACTCTAACAGTTGAAGGCGTTTGGCGGATTACAAAAAGAATCGCCAACATTTAGAAATATTTAAAAAAAAATGGTCCAGATATGATCCAAGGTTATTTCTAGATCTGTTTTTACCACAAAGCTAATAGGAAATCGAATCGAACTGAAAATTCTCGTAAGTCAACTTTTTACAGATCATTGTTTCTTAGTTGATTTTCGAATGCTAGTAGATTTGAATGCCAGTGCTACTCATAAGATTCCCCCTACGATACACCGTAATTTACATATAATTATGGTTTTCTAAAATAGTACCATTAACATGTTGTAGGTGGCGTACCCTTCTTTGAGTAAACGCTGCGAATAATGGTTAATTACTATTTTATCTCAAAATCCTCACAACCAATTCTAAGTATCATACGTAATTTAATTTTTTAATTTAAATTTGAAATTAAATATTTTTGCTGAGCGTAACTTAAGCATTTAACTGTCACAAGATTTGACAGCAACATGGGTGCCTGCAAAAGACTTAGAATGAAAGCTGTAGTTGTTGTACTCCTAAAATTCGCACAAGTGAAAACATTTGCATAAAATCATCATTTTAAAAAACTCATCAAGTTTTTAGTTTTTTTATTACTTAGTATTTTTTTTTCATTAAAATGGAACGGTGAAAGACCTGAGAAGTGCTCAAATGTTTTCCAAGTATGACAAGCAAATAATTCGTTAAAATAATAATATTTTAAAAATCAATTCAATTCAAATCAAATCAACTTTGTTTTTTTTTCATTTTAGAATGTAAATAGGTCAAACTGAATTTTTATACCATTTAGGGAGTAGCCAATATATGATTATTAAATTCTTGTTCTTTTGGTGTACAAATATATATTATATAGTCGTATTCCAATACTGCAAATTCTTCCAATCAATATTTATTTAATTGTGCAATAAAAGTTATATCAGTACGATACATTTGTTTAATCGATACACATTAATTTTCTAGAATATTGCAACTAAATTGGAGCAAGAGAGGAGTCTTCAAGTCTGAAATCGTTGCTGGCATAACTATATAAAAAAATAACTTTATATACTACTATAAAAAATTGTGAAGAGAAGATTGGCAAGAATACTCAAATACTCATTTGTTTTAGGGACCGTTTCACTGCAAACGATGCAATATATTCTCTTTTTCGCATGTAGTTCCTGAAAGGAGATACTGTTTTAAAGCCACTGACTTGATTTTTAGGGTTCTTGCTGTTTTCCATGTCATATCATTTTCATTATTATGTTGGCTATTATTTTGTCTCGGCTTTCATTCTCAACCTGCACGTTATATGAAAACATCCTGTTGACATCACCATCAATCTAAACATGACTTATTTATGCATCGCAAATTATTTTATCTGCTCTAGATTGAAATTTATACGCAGGAATTTTGATTGCTGACAAAGACACTAAGAAAGAAATTATTTCTTTTTTTTTTTGCTAAACGTAAAGTTGCAGTAAAATATAAGACCGATTTCCAAGTTTGGCTTTCAATATAATTCATTGAATTTGTGAAGTAAACTCAGTTCCTATAGCTTCAGATTCCAAATCACAATCCGTGTGCGTATTGTCTTCGTGGTGGTTGAATATAATTACAGATCTTAAAATTATTATTACTTAAGCGATGCATTTGGACTTGTCTGACTAGCCTTAACAGCTACTATATCGGCTCGTTATTCTGGTAGGTGGTACTGAACCGAATATGTATAATGTAGAACGAATACTATAAATGTTTTCTCACAAGATCGTCTCACTTGATTAATGGGCTGTAAAATAAAGTGTTCTATACGATTTTTATATTTCATTACAACAATACCATTTTCATATAGATTTTATCACACAATTTAATTGTCATTTGCCAAATGTGTTACCAGTAGAAATAAGGATAACCATTTCCGAAAACAAGCCTCATAAAAATATCTACTACACAATTGAATAGCCTTAATTAAATAAATCTAATGTCTTAAATCCTATATTTTTAAGTAAACATGCAATGATCTTCTTTTTCTGCGTTTCTGCTGCTCCTAAACTTGAAAACTATTCATAATTTTAATATAATTTTAAATATTTACTTCTTCTACCATTCCCAATACAAATACTAAAGTTGTCATTTTATGTAAAATATATTTCACTGAAGAATTGTTGGGTAAAAAACCTCATTAGAAACTTAAAACTGTGTTTTCATAAAAAAAGTACCTGCCTTGAGTGAAGTTTGCCTAAACATTGAAATATTTATTTTTCCCTTTCCGTCATCTCTCAAACCATTTTACGGAATTCATTATGCTCAAAGTATATATTCAAGCTTATTTAATACCGAAACAGTTTAATGTCTTTTTGAACAATAAAATTTCAGAAACTGATTTATTCCTTTATTTAATTTTTCCAATCAAATCGTATGAAATTATCTGGTGCTAACAAATTTAATAAATATGAATATTTTAAATAAAAATAAGCTTGTTCTGTTCTGATAAATCTAACAAATGTGAAACTTTTGCAAATTTACCACACTCATCCTAACTATTTTTATGGGAGGTTCTGCACGAACAAAAGCTTTATGATATTGTTCATGATTTATGTGTTTTTCTCTAAGAATATTAACGAATTAATTGTAACTAAAATATATATCTAAGCTAGCTTAATGTGTGTTTTGGTTTATTAATTATATCCCAAGAGCAGGTTTCTGAAACTGATTATTATTAAAAGTATACGATTTTCTTTGACCTTAATCAATTTAGTAAATGTGAATGATTATTTCATTTGAAACACGTCTCTTCTGAAATTTTTTAGATAAGTTAATTTTTTGGTATTTGTACATATATTTCATATAAATTTTGAAGCTGCTCTAAGCAAGAAAGAAAGAGTTAATTTCTTAAGTCTTTTGTCTTAACCGTGGCCTAAGCATTGGTAGGTACTTAGTGTATGAGAATGTTTTCGGTAAACTTTTTTCACAACCATTCGGCTTTGTTCACACAAATGAACTGAATTAATTGCATTCGAAGCATAGTTATATAGGAATAGGAGCTTTAAAATATTATTCTGGACTTATTTGAAATTATACAGAGAAACTCTTTAGTTTCTTATTAAATTGATATAAATATTTATAGCTGATATTCTAATACTTACGAATACCATTTCTTATGCAAATGGATTGAGTAAAGTTTCAGAAATTTTTTATCTGAATTTTGCCTTTCCCCCAACCGAAATGAATCGAACTAATTCTATTTAAATTATATATATCAAAAAATTTGTTATTGGTTCAGTTGAACGCTCTTTAGAGAGTAACTTTCTATGAAAACTTCGTGTTCAAAACTCTAATTTGAAATGACGCACATGCAGCAAACTGGTTTTTACAAACTTAATTAGTGCGCATATATTTGGATTTAATTAAAATATTTAGAAACCTATTCTGGTATTGCTCAAAGAAATTTACTAAAGCTTTTATGTTTTGGGGTATAGCCAAATAAATTTATTATTAATCCAGCTTAATGCTCTTTGGGAAGAATTAATTAAAAAAAAAAAACGTTCGTGTCTTAAGTCATTTGTTTTGAAAGATACATGTATCCATGTACTAGTTGTGATAACCTCTAGAAATATGAATACCTTTATTACAAATGTGAATACTTACCCGGTTCCTTCTGCAATTTGTCATACAAATGGAACAAATTAATTATATTTTGTACTTTAAGTGTATTTTTATACTCGATAAAGTAAACTAAAACCATGGATTATTTATCTTGAATGGTATATACATAGAAATGCCTTTTTGTCATTTTTTTAAGCATATTTTCAATCTGACTTGATATGGCTCACCTTTTAAGATTATTGGTTTGAACGATGCTGCTATGGCTATTATGGAATTCTTATTCAAACTACCTCATGGTTTGTCTCTTACAAATGAACAGAATTGTATATTTAGATTTCTAAACTGTTCTATGCGAACAAAAATGTCAATGAAATGCTGAGTCTCAAGTCTTTTGTCTTAGGGACTGAAATTTTAGCGAAATCTTTTTGGTTTAAAAAAATCTTTTGGTGAATTATGATTAATTTTAGAAATAAATTAATTAATATTTGACTCATCTTTTTTTAAAATTTATACGCAAATGAACAAAAGTTAAATATAACTTAAGTTTTTTCTTTCAATCAATCAGTATAGCACAATTCAGGTTGAGTTTAAGAAATGTGAATTTTCCTCAGATCCTTTTGAAACTTCTCAAACAAGTGAAACCAGTTAATTGCATATGAAGCAACCTTTCAGTGTGGAACTATACTATTCCGTTTGATGTATGTTTTTATATCGGAATGATTCGGGTCTTAAAGAATCCATGTTTGTATAATATCATACCAATTGTGGTTAACACAACATTTAAGAAATTAATTACTTACTAACATTACAAATTGTCAACCATATCTTCATCTTAATATAGATTTTTATGTTATTATCATATCTGTGTGCAGCATATAGGCTCCTCTACTATTGATGTAATTACGAAGAAATTTTGGCAAGCTTTAGCTTATACATATCCTGTATCAGTACAAAAAGACAAAAGCAAAAAGAAAGAGATGTAATTAGTTCAATAAATTTTTAGCCCTTGAACTCGTGAAATACGAACTCATTCGATTGCTAGTTGCTATTTAGAGAATTGGTAAAACAGAAATTAGTTGCGATTGAACTAGTTCATAGACTAGTGGAAGTTACGCTAAAAATGTTAGAACTATTTTGGAACTACATGTCAAATCATAATTTCATGTAAACCAGATTACAGCAAAATTCTTCTTCTTAACTTTTCCCAAAGTATTTTTTTCATCGCGACGCAAATATAGTTATCATACAGCTCGATTTACCTACCCTAGATTTCTTCTTTGAACTTATTTGAAATCTTACGTTGAATGTGAATGAAGAAATAACAAGAGAAGAAATAACAAATCTAACGTCTAGAGCAAGTGCTTCAACTCTCGCGGCAACTAATTGATTATTTTGTCGACTTAAGGGGTCCCGATCGTCTGGAGCTCAAAAATGTAGGGTATTTTCAGGAATTTTTTTACAATACAAAAAACTAAAAACGATATTTACATTTTTTAGGCTTTTTATTTAACTTCTTTTATATTCAAAAATAATAAAAGTAGTTTTGAGATAATTGAGTTTAAAGTTTTGAGAGTGGGTATTTTCAAAAATTTCAGAAATTTTTAATACTTACAGTTAATCAGCGATTTCAGCACCATACAGAACTCTTCTGTTTCTTCGTACTCCAATGATTTTTTCGCGCTGTTCGAGCTTCTTTTGAGTCATCAGTACTTCGACGGTGATAGTGATATCCATGACCTCCATAGTCTTCAAAACAGCGGCGAATCCTTCATTAAATGTGCAGACAAAAATATAATTGGCAATATGAATTATTTTTTTCCCAAAAACTGATGTTTTGGCGCTAGCTGCCAGACACAATAATTAAAACTCTCATTACTGTTCTGGTTATTACTACCAATACAGCTGTAAAATAGAAAATACGGGGAATATGATTCCAAAAATTTGACAGTATATTCTTAAAAGCCTGTACTTTCGAAATAACAAAAAAAAAACGATTTTTTGAAAATTCTAGACCACCGGGACCCCTTAATAGGAAAAGGTCCAAATGAATATCATTCATAAACAGAAATCGATTTTAACCCACGAAATATAGTTCTTACATCGTTTTTTCTAACGTTCGCTAGTTTTTAATAGTTAGCATTTAGACATAAATACATTAATTATTAGTTCTATTGATAGATGGTCTTGGTTTTAGGATCTTCCATATGTTCCCGGCATCTAACCCAAATTTATATTAACTAAAATTTTACCAAAATTCTTCCGTTTCTTCCATTAACCTCTCGCAGCTATGTGGACGTGGGAATTTGTGTTCCCCACCCAATAAACAACTGAAAATACGAATGCACTTCCATTTACCTCTTACATGTTTATACAAGTCCTATTACACGGGTCCATATTATTACTATTTCCCCCTCCCCTGCAACATTTCTGTGCCAAGCTCACAATAATTCTTAACAATTTTAATGAATTAAATGAACTTGCTTACTTTACTAAGCATAATCATTAACTAGTTGGGAAAAACAAAAGCAAAAGTTCCCAAGAACTTGAAAAAGTTTTCAGTTTTTTTCACACATTTCATTTCATTCATTTTTTTTTTTTTCTTTTTTGTTTTATAAACGGAATATCCAATAATGAAACGGAAAAAAGTAAAAGAAGCACAAATGAAAATGAGGTTGAAGTTGTAGTTGGTGATGATTTAAGGAACTCATCATAAACCAAATCAAAAGGCAGAATTTCTGAAAGTAAATGCTGTTGTTATTGTATTCACGAATTTTCTAAATTCTTTAATTAAGGTAAGTGAACAAGACCAAGTCGGAAGAGAAGAAAAAGAAGAAGAAACTTCACTTGACCATAACAGCTAAGGGAATAAATTAACAAGTGTATATAGCATTGATGGTGACCTCTATTATATAAGTGTGTGTAGTGGAAACGGAATTCATCCAAATGAAAATGTACTTCCCCAGAAATCGCTAACTTCCTATACCTATAGAGTTACATTTTCAAAGTGAGTATGTATTTCAAAGAGCTCTCTATGAATATCTATGCCTATGTGTGCATCTTCCTCACCACCCCAATTGAAAGTAAGTGAAGCAGTGCGGACCTCAACATCATCATTATGATGGCGACAATCGTCATTACCAACAACATTTTTATGCCCGTCACTTGCAATTTGTTGTTGTTAATGATGATCTGCTTCTGGTTTTTGGTATGTGGTTCACGTAATGGTGGGAAACTTTTTTTCCTTCGACGACTACAAAATACATGATTGCGTTTTTCCCGTCTGCTATGCTCTACGCTATATTGCTTACGTTCCATTCGCTTTTTTCATTAGTGTGCGTGATACTGTATGTATGTATGTTTCTTTTTAGCTTATATGAAAATGAGGGAAACGCCAGGCCGAAAGCCAACCAGCATTACATGAAAATGTAAAAAAATGCACGACGTTCCTAGGCGCAAAGACGTCTTTTTGCGGGTCTTTCTTTCAGTCTCTGTTTTTTTTTTTTTTTTTTTTGACTGTTGGTAAATCATCGGTCGACTGCATAAAGTTTTGTCCGAACGTTGAGTGACCATTCACTAAATCAACGTATTATCATACAATAATGATTGTAATACACCGTGGCCTCTCTCTGTCTCTATGTGGCCGTAAACGCCGCTCCTTAAACGTTCCAGTTACCAGTCATTTTGCCCACTTGACCGAAACATTTTAAGAATATGAATTCAAAATTGTTTTGCATCTGGCTTATGAAAATGTTGAGAATACAAGAAGAATGGGAATAAAAACGTTAATACTACGTAATATGAATACCTTATGAGAAGTGGTTAAAAGTGGAACAAAAATATGACTGAGTTCAGAGCTAAATCATAAAATAAATCAAAACTCAGATAACGCTGGGTGGAAGAAACTTCTATACAACTTACTTTAATATTGCAAAATTTACATACTTACTTCGCCCAAAGAGTATGGAAAGGCGTAAGCAAATTAAGTCTGGAAAAAAGTAATAACAAATTGCTCTTAAAGAACGCGTTGTAAAAGGTTAATCCAAAAATCAATAAATTTATATTTTAGTTTAACAATTATTTCAGATTTTCATGTTGCGCTATAACAGTGTTGAGAAAATTGAAAGAAATTAGAATAAAGTCTTAATCCTATTGCCGTAGTGTCTATACGTCAATACTTCAAATGATTTTGCTGTCTACTTGTAATATAATAAGCCAATCTTGAGCAGGTATTAGTTTAATTATTAATAACTAGTTATTGGTTTCAATATTCTAAGAAAACCTTACAGATATTTGGTTTTTCCAATGAGTTTTTAAGAAAGTACTGCTTTTTTACACCTTTCACGAGGAGTTTAAGTTAAGCCTGGTTGATGCTCATGTACCCATGAAATTTGGACTCCATTTTCTATAAGATTTTTTATTGGAAAATACAAGCTATGTCAATATATTTTGTATGAAACGAGGTGTTTTGCCATAACCACCAAAAACATCTCTTCTTAATCAAGTCAATTCTTTGAAAGAAAAATAAATCCGGCTGTAAGTTTGTCTCATAAGTCTTACGTTTTCTTTGTAGATTCTTAAATTTTTAGCAAGAAAATTTATTAGAAAACAAGAACGAACCAAAAAAATAGTTCGTTTCTTTTTTTAAAAGGTTGAGAGCATAAAATTGAAATAAATTCAATTCAATTGATGAAATTTGTTGGAATATGTAATTTCTGGTAACATCTGCAAGGAGAAACGCATTAATATACATAGATTGCGTTGGCTGGTTCATGTGGCGCGGATGGACCCAAATGCTCCGACACGGAAAGTTTTCGACAACGAACTCGAAGGAGACTATTACTGTCATATATATGTATATATCATATGATCTAGACCTAACATGATTATTTGTTTTTTATTGAAGGGTGGCCACTCGAATGTGCATATATTGACGAACGCTTCCAGTAGTTGCAAGTCTAGGGAAGGCTTTTAAAACTGGCGTTCGGAATCGTCAAATCTAAAATCGTTATCCAAAAACACAATGCGCGTAAGGTCGCAAAATATGAGAACTTAAGAATGGGATCGTGTGATACAGGGTGTATAAAAAATCGCAATTAGGATCTTATGAACCATTTATGGCGAACTTATGAAAAATATACATATATCAAAGTTTGTGTCCAAAATCTTTTGCTTTTGTGAAGCATTTAAAACTGCAATGAAGCATAGAAGATTGCGACAAATTCGTTGATAACAAAACAATTTCTGAAACTGACTATTCTTTCTGTAGCGAAATTCACTTAAAAGAACATTAAATTGGGAATTAAGCTCGATTTGTGTAAATGTTTCAATTTTCTGGGACATTGAAGATATGGAGAAACTGCAGAAAATGTGGCTAACATTTGGATTTGTATTCTTAATGTTTTAGTAGAGGTACGGAAATAATGCAGATTTCTGGTAACATTTCAGGTAAGAAAACAGTCGAAGTAAGAAGTGAATAATTGCTTTGCTTGCTTTTACTAGATTTATTATAAAAATCAAAATAATTTAATGAATTTTTTTTTACTTTCAGTGCAATTACACATCGATGTTAACTACAATACTAAGAAGAAGAAGATTAAATGAACATATTTCGAACCAATTATTAAAATTTAGTAATTTTAAATTATGTATATTTAAACATTACTGTTTGTTGTTTATCCTTTAACAAAATTTATTCAAAACCTTAAAAATCCGATTATGTATATGTATAGTGTTCGGTGATTATGATACACACTGGCAAAAATCCAAACAGAACACAGTGCAATTTATTATGATACTATTATTATTATTACCACCATCTGATTGCCACTAACCGCAGAAATATCTCATCATTTTTTTTTTTTTTTTGCAATTATTTCTTATACAAAAATTACAACATGATAATCACTTTAACTTAAGCAACCTCACGTTTTGAAAGCAACCAACCATTAAATATGCCGCATACATCTTTAAGCTTAGACTTTTTACAAATAACTTTTGACCTTTATGGAAAGAAAATAGAAATCATTTATTTTTAATGGCCATACATAAAAACAAAACTGACAAAAGTAATTATCACATATAACTCTTTTCATTTGTCAAACTTTGAAAGTTGCAAACAAAAGAGGAAAAGTTTGACGAGAATCAGCAGCAGCAGTCTCGACAGACAGTAAAGTGACAGAGTTCGTGGTTGTTATTGATATTATACAAATATTGCTTTCATTTCCAGGTTGTTTTTAAAGTTTCGAAGGAGTTAAGGATAGAAGAGCAGATTCGTGTCTTAAGATTTGTTGTTTCTACTTAAGACATAATGTTTCTAAATTGACTCGTTCAAAGCTCGACTCTGGTCGATACAAACAACGTCGTCGCCTTCATTGTCTTTAACATCGACATCGGCCTCATAAATAACGACATCATGATCATCATGTTCGTTACCACCATCATCGCATACAAAGCCGCCAAATTGATGATGCGTTGGCGTTGCCGGTTAATTGATTGGTAAGTCAAAATCTGGAGATGTCTACCACACATCCACTATTTCGGTCATTCGTTACACGTTTTCGTACAACGCTTCATTTCATGTTTCATTAAAATTCTTTTCAGTAGTTTCTCAACGTTTGCTATGCGATTTGACCATTTATTTAAGTTTTGTTATTTTTCTTTTTTTTTTTTTTTGTATTTTGACTATAACAAATTTGATTTAGTTTTCGTTTCAGATGGCTTGGTCGATTTGTTATCCAAACGTTTTATGAATTTTTAAATTAAACCATCTCCTTCTCTCCCACATTGTTTCCCTCAATGTACTCATACATTTTTGTATTTTTTGATTCGCTTTTAAGTGCATTTTGGTTAATGATATTACGTTATTTAAATATTAATTACTAACAATTAACACATTTTCAAGTCATTTATTTATTGTATGCGTTGTGTGTGTTGTGTTTCAACCGGTAAGCGACTGTCCAAGTATGGCTGAAAAGAGGTGTTGACAAAAAGTGTCAGCGTCTTATTGTTTTAAACTTTTGGTTGCCAAAAGTATTTCATTATTGCCGTATTTATTCGTATTCGTATTGCCCACAATCCTTTCTTTAAGAGGTGTTATGTTCTCTTTGGTTATCTAGCTGTATGAGTGATAAATGACGTCATAAAGCTAGCTTACCGAAGTTAATGTTAGCACTTAGCCAGCATTGGATGTATAGTGAACAAAAAAAAAAAAAAAAAAAAAAACAAAAATTGTCAAATAAATAAGTAACGCGTTTAATTCAAAAGTGTTGATAGACATATGTATATGGATTTAGGTGGGAGAAATCAAAAGCAGTCAATAAGATAATCAATTAAATTCCAGTCCAGTTGATTTAGATCGTTTTTGGAGTGCGTGAACTATAAAATCGTAAAAATTGTTGTCGTGTATTTCTAATTGGACATAGTTTAACGTGAAATGGTATGCTATTTATGGAAACGGGTATGCTTCTCATGTTCTTTTGGTAATTTCAACAATAAAACATAACATTTACACCCACAAATCATCCCGACACTTTTGTTGACATTAAAACGCCGGCTACTACGCAAGGTATAGCCAGGTGTGAAATATAATATATAACAAGTGAAGTAAAAATCTTTGTTAGAACCTAAAGTATACATCCTACAATCCATATGTATTAGAAGAACTCAGCTAAGTTTCAATACTTTTATTACTATTTGTAAAAATCTATATCAGCACTTCAACAAATATTACCTGGGACATAAATTCTAACTAAAATCAATATTCTTTTCGGAAACTGACATCCTTCAAATGACGCCTGTTAAAATTTCGTTTAATTTCGTTAATTCGTGTCTGAATTACAGTGAGTTAAGTGAAGCTACTTTTCCTTTTTTGTGTAATCGTACAATGGGAAAAAGAGAATCTTGTACGTGGATTAAACATTCCTTTCTGATGGCACAAAAATACCGTTTAAACTCATAATTGACTTAAAGTGCTATGGTGACTCTTCTCTGTCGAAAGCAACCTGCTGATGGCTTGCGGATTTGAAACAAAAGCGTGTGCTGAATGCAATAGCGAACCAATTTTATATAACCTTTTGATGATAATAGACGAAACACTGCACTCCTCAATCGAATAGGCAGTCGATTATAATATCCGCATTCTAAAGAGCTGAAGAGCTGGGACGCTCCATATATTTATTGAAACGTCAAAGTATATTTTTTCTATGGATATTCATTTATGAAACTCTCTATAGCTTACTTTTATGAATTCGTTAAAGATTTAAGAAGATTTGTCGCAACCTCTGCCAAAATTAATTTACACCAGCCGTAACCCTTTCAGCAGACTACTTTTTCTCAATGTTGGGATGCCTGTACCTTGCGGCACTTAAGTCCACACTCATTCTCCTTTCACGGCCTATGAAAACAATGATGCTGCATCAGTGCATAGTCAGAGATCCCTACATCCTTTTTTAGTGTTGTGGTGTTGAGAGATGAATTATGTTTATCCAGTAGCTTTGTACTTACTTTAGGTGTAGCAGAATACAAATCGTGACGATTCGATGAAGATGAAGTAAGCGCTGCCGCATCGTTTCTATTTCAACAAGTGGTTTGGTGAAAATGAAAAATGTTCCTAATCTCACAATCAACGTTTTTTTTACTTTCCCTGAGCAGTCGACAAAACTAATGTCCTTTGGACAGATGTAATAGTTACCCATTCTTATGCAGTGTCCCAATTAACAGGGCCAATTTTCCAAGTCGGCCCAAACGGAAGACGGAAGAGTTCATGCCTATGCTGTCCTACTTCTACAGCATCTTCGTCTTTACGGCATTCGTCACAAGAACAGACCCTGCTTTGCCGTTGTCAACTGCGAAGATGGGGGTATTAACTCGGGATGGCTTCTGAAACCTCAGCTCTACGATTTTTGTCAGACGATTCCATGATAACATTTGTAACATTATCATCTATCGTCCCGCCAATAGAAGTATAACCGCCTTAAGCGTATTTGCTCCATGACACTTTTGAGTGAACAAATTTTAAGATGTTTCTTATGAAATTTTCTAACGCTTTATTAGTGATACTTTGAATTGAATGAATTGTTTTCCATTATTGCTATTTGAAACTATTGCAATGAAATATCTGTGGCAATGCACACGGTTTCCTACATCCTTAATATGTTTCGATTTTTCTTCTCCCTCTTTTTCTGCTCCTTCTTCTAAGTAAAAATAACCCATTAAAAAGTTAAAGCTTTCCACATTCAGTGAGTTAATATTGTTGTGAAACTTGTTTCCTAAGGACTACTATTTGCTCAATCAGAACACAATCTTCAACGATTACTGGACAACTTAAGCTAAACAAGGCCACTTGCAGCTACCAAAGTTGTAAACGATTTTCAAAAAGGGATGTTAGATATTGACAGTTATTGGCGGCTGTATTGTTTCATCGTTTGTTAATTTCCCATTTTTGTCAGACAAGACAAATCTTATGGCAACAACTTGCATGTTGTGCCGATTGCCGTAGCAATACTTATATTCTCCTTGGGGGCTAAATTCATTTATTCTTTCATTCTGAGGACTAAATTCATTCATTCAGGGAAACTAATGTCATTCGATGCACCTAATCTGAAAATCCTGAGGGTGCTAAAAAAGTTCTGGGGGCAATATAGTCTCCTTGGGGTCTACATAAGTACACAAGCGTACTCCCCTTTGGTAGTCTTATGTACTCCCCCGTACGTCATCGAAAAGCAAACACTGGCGAAAACATCGCTAATGTCGGTGATGGCGTCCAGGAGATCCCGAGGCAACCAATTCCGTGCTGCGCACAAGAACTCGACATTTTGCATCGGCCCTACCTTGTATATCCGCACAAAACGCGAATGTGAAAATCGAACATGGACAACGCTGTGCATTCGATGTTTGGGTCATGGAGCAATTGAAAGCGGACCGAGATCATGTAATTTGAACCCGTTAAAATTTTTCTTTTGTGTATAACTAGCTGTACAAAATAAATCGTTGATATCCCAGTATGATGTTATAATATTAATATTATAATATTACATTTTGAACTAATGGTTTCTATTACAGATCAGCCCCTTGCCGTGACAAACCCCATTATTTTACATACGAATGTGAAGAAAGAGGATAGTTGGAAAATAGAGATAAAGGATATCCGCAATAAATTTTTAGAACGTCTTATATATGAAATTTGTCAATTTGGTGTCATTTTTTTAAATTATTTTGGAAGAGGACTAGAAGGACATGTGGTCATCATCCATGTGGACCCACTTTAAATTTTTTTAAATTGATACCCTCAAATTTGAGATAGATCATTTAAATGTTCTATGGAAATAATCCTTGTCAAATTGCACTGAAGACATATTATCAAAAAAGTAGCTCACCCTAATATTTTTCAACAAATTTCGAAATTTATTTCGACCAACGCCACGCATAACTATCAAACATTTTCCGACAAAAGGGCGTAGCTACACAGCAGGCTACATTTAGCAGCACTCACCTAATGTTATCATTTGACGTAGAAACCATCGAAACCTGCTACTGAAACGCAAGTTTTGAAGTACCGTGATTATAGTGCAATAAACTGTGATAATCTCAACTGTGATATTAATCCTACCGACTTTTCGTCTATGTACAATACAAACGATTCTGATACGCTGATTTCTTATTTCAACCAAATTTTACAATATCTATACAATCTCTACCTACCTGAAAAAACTAAAATTATTTACCCTAATAATGTTAAATGGTTAGACCAACCTGACGTAGAAAGGGTTAGAAGAAACAAAGAACTTGCCCTTAAGGCATATTTGGAAAATATAACTGATAGGAATAGGTTAATTTATATGAAATATTGTGCAATTTCCCGCAAAACAATAAGGCGGATCAAACGAGGTAACGGGATTCGAATGTTTAGCGATTTAAACAATACTTCTGACTTTTGGCGCCGCATTAAGGCAACAGGAGCTAACAATTGTGATAATGAAATCTGTGATATTAATCTTGACCATCTACCTATAAATACGTATTTTACCTCTGTGTCCTCTAATATAATATATCAGTCTCAGATTCAACACTTAAAACAAATGGAAAATAGTTTAAAGTTCAGAACTGTTAATGAATTCAAAATTTACAATTCAAAAAAATACAAAATCAAGTCAAACGCTGTTGGGACTGATGCAATACCTATCAAATTTATTAAGTTAATTTTAGCTTCTATTTGTAGTCATATTCTCCATTTAATTAATACAATCATAACAACTTGTCATTTCCCATCAGAGTGGAAGATAGCAATGGTGATACCTGTAAGGAAAAAAAAACACATCTGGCCTAAACTGCTCTGATTATCGGCCTATATCCATATTGCCTGAAAATTTTGTGAAAGGATCAGATATATGAACATCTTGAAAGGTATATGTTATTACATCCATGTCAGTCGGGATTCCGCCGGTATCATAGCACAACTTCCCTTATTATCGGCCTCACCGATAACATAAGACGATCGCTAGACAATAAGCGGGCTGTAGCGCTGGCTGTGAAAAACTATACACGCAATTCAACTTTTCTTATTATTCGTGTAAATTGATTTCTTCTTAAACATGAAAATAGGTCTAATCTGCGTAGTATTTCATCTGGTGTACCTCAAGGATCAATACTAGGTCCTATTCTGTTTATGATGTATTTAAATGATATTAACTTATGTGTTTTGAATTCGTATTTATGCAGATTATATTCAAATGTACATGTCTAGTAATACATGTTCCGTTAACGACTCTATCTCAAGACTTGACAGCGGTATAGGCCGAATTTGTCTTTGGGCCTTGAGAAATAATATAACTGTTAACATTGCCAAAACAAAATGTTCAATTTTCCAACCTGGACGTGAACAAACCGTTATTGATCGTAATATTATTGTGCAAAGTACTGTTGTCAGTTCTACGCCTTCGCTCTGTTGCCTTGGTTTTGAATTTGCCCATAAACTAAAATTCAGCAAGCACATTTCTCGAATATGTTCAAAAATAAATTTTGCTTTGAGAAAACTTTACAATCTTAATGTTATTTTACCGGTTAACATATAATATATACTTTTATTACCACATATCACGTATGGCGCAGAAATTTATCTCAGTGCAGACAGATCTCAACTGCATTGTCTTAACATATGTTTCCACAGTATCCTAAGATATATATATGGTTCCCATTGTGCCCGTGATTACCAAACCTATGAAAAGTACTTTCTTGGATGTTCCTTTCAATGCTTTTTGAAACTGAGATGCTTGTATTTATTCTTTTGCATTATTAAGTTCAACCAACCGGCATATCTTGCATGCTGCTACCGATTTCTCTCTTCGAATAGAAACTCTCAAGTCCTCATAGAACGTTATTCTAGCAGCGTTTTTGAAAGATCTTTTATGGCTCGTGTTGCAAGATTATGGAACAATTTGCCGGCTAGTTTAAAAAATTTCGCAGTCTCCCCCAACCAATTCAAGCAGAATCTGATGTGTTACTACTCTAATGTTTCATAATAATTGTCAGTACTAATATATATGTATAAAAATGTTCATTGATAATCGCCACTACCCTATCAAATATTTTTGGAAAAATGTGTGTTAGGGACTTTTAGGGATTTATATATATACTTTTTTTAATGTCTATATAACTCATAAATTGTTATGCTATCAATATGTAGTCCATTAATGGGCGTTGATTGATTAATAAATATATACGAATATGAATATGAAACTGAAATCCTAACTTGTGTCCAGTAGTTTAACAGAAATACGCCAGAATTTAGGTTATGCATGTAAATAATTTTAAAACTGATTTCTAAAAATTCGCTTTATGTCACATGAATGAGATATGTGGGAGCTTCTTACATTCAGTGAGCTTATACGCATTCTTTAAAAACTCACTGACTGAAAATTGCCAGCAGCTTAACGGCGATTCCCAACGTTACAGTTTGAAAAGCATTTACCACACTTATCGCTTACTCGACTACTCGCAACATTAGTCAGAAATATCGATGAGACCGCTGCTGAAATAGATATTGATGGCTGTGTCGCGGATTGAACCCGCGATCATGTAAAAAAGAAGCAGAAGTTAATAAATTATTGTAAAAATAACACAAATGCAGAACTTACAAAAAAAGTTCGCTGACGGCTTTTGATGATGTGAACATTTATCAAAAACTCTTTGTTGTAATTCTTTGTGCACAACTCGAAGAACTTTTTAAGACTCTGAATATTCAGAATTTAATTATTAAAAATAGAAAATTATTTGCTTTGCTTTACATTTATACTAGGAGTTGTTGGCGGATGAATCGTGGGTAAAAAGTAACACGCCATCGATTAATATTGACTACATACTCAGCAACAACTCTGTAGTACGTAAAAA
Organism: Philornis downsi; assembly: GCA_019455685.1. Taxonomy (NCBI): domain Eukaryota; kingdom Metazoa; phylum Arthropoda; class Insecta; order Diptera; family Muscidae; genus Philornis; species Philornis downsi. Next base: position 6,841,695 of record JAHXMU010000136.1, on the reverse strand, counting down.
ATATAATAATCTTGATGTTCTACAAATATAAATGCATATAATAATATTTATGGAACCGTCTCTTTACACCCATTTTAGACTTTTATTTAATCTAAAATTTATTTTACATTCCTGATATTTGGAAAATTGATTGATTTAACAAATCAAGAGCTAAATGTGTCTAAGAGAGACTTCCGCCAATAAAGATTTAATTATTTATATGTACATGTCAGTAGTAATGAAAAACGCAGATAGCCAGAAATGGAAAGATGTGATAAGAAAAGATATATGTTATAGAATATTAGTGAAAAAATCGTAAACTTAAAAGAAATTATTTGTTTTCGGCATATTTTTGTGGTATTTAGCACAAATGGATTACCAGGTATATTAGTTCAGCTCACAAAAATAGAAAGATTTAAAAAAATAGCATGTACAACTTCATGTTCAAAAAACTTTATTAATTAATTTTTTTTTTAATTTATTTGCAAATTTTAATTCGAAATCTAACGATCCTATCAAAGCAAAACTGGTGGAAAACATCAATATCATTACAATGAGTTAGGGACTGGTAATTTTACTTTGCGAACTATGAGTCCAACAAGCCACTCATAACATATCACTTTATTCTTTTGTTTCCTTGTTAGCGTACTTTTCATTGTACTGCTTGTGCCAATCGATATTTTGCTGACTGACGGATTCACCACGTTTAGCTGCCTCTTTGCCGCTGTAGATCATAATGCAACAACCAACAACAGTGAGAGCCATCATGATATTGGCAATGCGAATACGCATTTTATTGCGGCAATATTCCATAACCTCCGGGCTGGAAGGAGAAGAATGAAGTAATCATATAACAAATATTAATGATTGTGAAAAAAGTATGCGATAGATAAATTAATTATATTATATCAATAAAATAAGATCTATTTTATACAAAGTAGTTTGATGACATATCCACAATTCAATAAGTTACCAATTTTACAATAATAAAATTCAGTCCTGTAATCATGGGAAAAAATAATGAAATAATTTTAGGGCCTTATTCACAATAATTTATTGAATATTCGAAGAACATTTTTGCTATAAAAATTTGATTATTAATACACTATTAATTGCTTGTAAAAAAAGCTAAAGATTTCATAACATATTGGGGAATATGGACCCATAAATAGAGTATTTGGTATTTTAATTAATTCGGCATAAAATGTACTTGTATAGCATCTCAATTACTTAGTTAAGTAAATCTTAAAAAAAAATACATCAAGTTACTAATTCTTATCATTTAATTTGTTATTAAATTTTCCGTTATATTATGGATTAGCTCTCAATTCCAATTAAAGTTATAATTCCGTATTTTAGGACGAAAAACATACATAGTGAAAAATTCTAATAAGTGAAGTAGATCGTCATATTGTAAATCATATTTTTCTGGTATTAAGATACTATACTTGTTTATAACATTAGTATTATAAAGTTGTATAATGCATTTGTTATTGAATTATGGAGAAGATACGTTGCAATATTGTAATTTAATCAAATCGGCCTTAAGGCTCAAAATTACAATCCTGAATAAATAAATTAAATTAAATTAAAATGCAATATGTATGAGAAATATAATAATAAATTGTTATTTTGTTAAGACCATAAGCTAAGCTTATGATGGTACCAAAATCACAACATCTAAGCGAAATACTCCCTCTCTCTGTTATCGGGTCAAATTAATTTTACATTTATAGGGGTAATTGGTTAAGTTTAGAACAAATTTATAGTATACATAAAAAAGCCTCTATGCAACTAATGGGCACAAAGAAAGAAGAAATATCTCTACGTTTGAGCTTCTACTTATCGTAAGTTTAAAAACAACGACTTGTTTTGCACTACAGTGTTGCAAAAAGAATTCTATTTTGCATTAATTTCTAATATTGGAAATGTACGACAAACAGCTTTCAAAAAGTTCTGTAGTTTCCAGAGTGTAATTTATAACATTACTTCGCCCATAAAAATGTGTTCAACGTACAATGTGATTGACTTTGTTTGATTGTTTGCAAAAATAGTGGTACACTGACCATTTCTACATACAGCAAAAATATATCAATACCTCACCGCTACGGAAAAATTTATGAATCGTGACTCCTTCGTTCTTGATGTGAGATGTACTCCTGCGTCTAAGAAGAGATATTTTATGTACACCTAAGTATCACGGTATGTCTTCCTATTTGTCCAATTCCTTTCGTTATTTTATTAGCTCTTGATAAAAACCCGGATTTGTAGCAAATTCTTTACCGCGCACGATAAAAGTGCCTTCCTGATCACAAAGGTACGATACAATAAGGAACTTACAACCGGACCAGTTTTAGCAACCGGTAGATGATGCGGCCCGGGTTCTGTGATATTACTTTGACTCTGACGGGTAGCCTTTATTAAATGATAATCGGGTATTTATATGTGCCAGTTACTGTAGGCACAGCGAAAATCTCATCTTCCTGACTTAGTATTCCTACAATTAATTGAATTTATTCAAATTGCTTGTGATAGTGGATAATGATGATCTTAAGTAGGAACTGTTCGCCCCGATAATTTAATTTAACTTAAAAATGTTATAGCCTCAGTTCACCTTTCTGACCTCCAGCCACGTAGTGTGCTCTTTTTAACAACTTCGAAGAACCTGTATAAACATAAACCGATTGCTCCAGGCCGAGACATAAAAATAAAAATTAAAATTAAAATTTAAAATTAAAGTTAAAATTAAAATTAAAATCAAAATCAAAATCAAAATTAAAATTAAAATTAAAATTAAAACTAAAATTAATATTAAAATTAATATTAAAATTAAAATTAAAATTAAAATTACAATTAAAATTACATTTAAAATTACAATTAAAATTACAATTAAAATTACAATTAAAATTACA
>JAHXMU010000136.1:6761206-6823804 GCA_019455685.1 Philornis downsi | reverse complement strand
AATTAAAATTAAAATTAAAAATTTAAATTAATATCTCTCGAACTTGTTACGGTCCTCTAGAATGCTGCAACGACCACTCGATTGTAGCAGGTAACTTTTAGAGAGCTGCTGGTCTAACATTCATCGGAGAATGAATCAATTTATTATACATCAGTCAAAACTCCCAGAAGGCTCTTAATCACCATTCTGCGTTCCATCAACACCATTTTTCCTTCTTTCTTCTTTTTTTAAACATGTGATATTTATTTGAGTCCAAATCACACAAAAGAGCTAAGCGCTATACTCTTGATATATTTTTACTCAGAGATGTACAAACATCTTCACACTTTAATCACCAATTCACAACATCGCACTCATAAGAAATCTTTTAGGTTGTCAAGATTTGTGTGCAAAAAAGCGAAATTGTTGCAAGTCACGTAAGCCCACAAAATGGAAACTTCTTTCAGACCTTAATTAATTAATAACTAGTGCAAATGTACCATCAAATTTTGTACATTCGTTAAATTCTAAATTTTTTCAAAACTTGTTCGCTACCACACAATATATTTCTATATGTATTTTTGCAAATTCGACTTACGTTACCATACCGGGAACCTCTTCCAATGACTTATATTTTCCAGTCCATACCAAGAAACGCTTTTCCAAACCATTGGGTGCATAGCTGGCGGTACGTTGGCGTAGTTGAGGTGTTTGCGAGATGCAACGTCTTGCAACTAAAGACATGCAGCAGGATGAACTGACTGCTCTTTGTAGAAACATTTTTGAAAGATGATAATTGCAACAACACCCAAGGTATTAAAACAGTAAGATCTCAGTAAACTGCCTTATCCAATGTCCAAATCGGTGGCAAAAAAATTATACAACAAATAAAACAACAATGTAACGTAAATTGGCCACCACAACAAAATCAGCTGACTTTGTTTATCGATAACTAGTTAGCATACAGCGATAACAAATTATGAGGTTAGTTTTAGCTAGTGATGACAAAGGTATTGTTAATCTATTATTCGAGACAGAGAATTGTTTCATTAATCATTATTTCACGTTTATTTTGCAATCAGAATATTTCAGAACGGTGTATTTTTTTTGTTTCAACTGTGCAAAAAATCGTACATTCTTCCCCTACTTGACTTTGCATTTATTATAACTTTTCTTTACATTTATTATCTAAACAAGTGCATTGCCCTACAGCGGTAATATACAGGAATAAGTAAAAATGTTTGCAAATCTTGTAAAATCATGTATATTACGATCCCAAGTGCGTTATTCTTATGAACTCACACGGCAATTGTGCTCCCTTAAGGAAAATATTGCCGAAAGACAAGCCGTCAAAGAAGAGGACGAAGCTCTACGAATTGAAGCAAGTCTTTTCGACCAATCAGCGCACAAACACCAGCCCGTGACCGCAGAAGAGGTTCTTAAGAAGAATAGAAGACAGAAGCCTGACAAAAAGCCGGAAAACAATATCCCTAACAAAGTAAAACCAGCACAACCTTTCGTAAAGAAAACTCGTGTGGAACGTGAAGCAGGATCTAGAGTTATTAATGATCAGGAATTAGGTTTGGAATATATACGCCTTGGGCTCAATGATCCTCGTCTTACGACGCTGCTAATAACAGCACGTTCGAAGAAAAGGCGTGACAAAGATCGCCAAATCATAGTAGAGGGCAGACGTCTTATTGTTGAAGCTCTGCAATGTGGCCTGAAATTAGATGCCATAATTTTCAGTGAAAAAGAGCAACTTGCAAACGTTAGAGACCATATGACAGGGTCGCTAAATGATATTAGCCATAGCGTAATTTATAAAGTACCTCAACATGATTTGAAAACCTGGTCTACTCTTACTACACCACCTGGTATAATGGGTATATTCGAGCGTCCTTCCCTACAGACAGTGATGGAAAGATTGTCGACAGACTCTACTCAACCTTTTCCCGTCACGGTTGTGTGTGACAACATACGAGAACCTAACAACCTAGGAAGCATTATACGTACTTGTGCCGCCTTACCTTGTTTCCAAATCGTCATTACCAAAGGCTGTTGTGATCCCTGGGAATCAAAAGCTTTACGAGGTGGCTGTGGTGGTCATTTTCGTGTACCCATACGAGACGATGTCGACTGGCAAGATGTGGTATTGACCATACCGCCCGAAGCAGCCGACGACTGTTACATATTTATAGCGGAAAATAATTTGAAAAAATTGCCAGACGGTGCCAAGGTTATAGTTTATTCAGAAGTTGAAAGAATGGGAACTCACAATGTTGTTGTGATTGGCGGAGAAACTCATGGCGTTAGCGCGGAGGCATACAAGTAAGTTATGCGAGGGATATACTTAGTAGTTATATTAAGTGTTACAGTAAGTGTTTGAAAGAATAAGGCGAGTCAGAGCTATTGCGGCCCTGTTCATTGTAAAAATAGAGCCCAATGGAGCCAGAAAACGGCAACGTAGTTTGTACACTGTTTCTGTACCATTTTAGCAGAATTTTTTAGGGGAGTCGGAAAAAAATTAACCTCTCAATTAAATTAAAAGCATTCACAAGAATTTCAAAGACGGAACCCTATCAGAAAAGAGAGAAATACAGTAATTCGGATTTATAGCGTTTGTAAGAAACGATCTGATTTCCATTGTATGGTGCAAGACGCGGACGTCAATATGCCATTCTCCACGTCCTGATTCTCAAACACCGAATTACAAGTTGAGAGCCTGGGAAGAGAAATATGAGGGCAAAGACGCCAATTTCAGCTCTGACTTATTCTGGATGTGTCGAGACATCACTTTGCTTTTAAAGAGTTTTCACAACTCGTGAAGTGCAAACTATATCAAAGAGATTTGTCCTAAAGTTTTTGGTTAGTTTGAACTAACGCCCATCACCTTACCATGAATCCTATTATATACCACTTGATTTCGACAATGAACAAATTCTACAATTTATTTTCCTTTCAGATTTATGAGAACTGTGGGCTCAAAAGGCAAATGCCTGACTATACCTTTAGCCAACGGCGTGGACAGTTTAAATGCTGCTTCAGCTTTAACCTTGATACTATACGAACTGCGTAGATCACAGTTGCAACTGCAAAAAGAAACAACCACAATATAAAAAAGTATCAGTTGTTATTCTTAAAGAATTTCTTAATTTCCCTTAAATCTGTAGAAGGAATAAACATTTTGTTTTCTGTATTTAAAATTTCAATTTTTTCATGTTTAGGCTTTAATTCTTTATTATGAATTTGTTAAGTTTTCTTTTAAATGTTATCAACGTAGAGAATGTAAGCATGTAGACAGATTAAACTGGAAAATAAAGTCTAATAATGGAAATAAAGACAACAAAAATAACTTAATAAAGAACAAAAATCGTAATGAAGATTAACAGTTTTTTTTTGTTTTTCTTCAAGGATAAATTATTTCAAACATGTGTTTTCGTTTTTTCGTTTGCTTTAATATTACTCTTGTTTTCTTTAATATTAAATATAATAATCATAAAAAATATGTACAAAATACATTTAAAATTACATTTCAAAAGCTAAAGACTGAAAATATCGTATGAAAAGAAAAAATATCTTGAAAAGGTAGTGAAACTTGAGAAACGCAAATATAAATTAAAGCATCTTTATATTAGGCGCAGGAAATATTAGTAACAAAAATTAACAAATAAAGGTAACCGAAAACTACCTAAGTGTATAAATTTGAGTGTATATCATGCATTTAATATAAAATATTTGGATTTGTTTCCACAGCGATGTTAAACTCCCATATATTAAGTCTCCGCTAGAGTCAAATTCAAACTATTGATTAATTGAAGTTATACTTAAGCGATCTCCGAAAGACTTTTATAAATAATAAATACACGATACTTTAATGCCGAATAAAAAAAAAGGAAAATGCTAACAAAAGATATGAAATAAGAAAACCTGCAGGGAAAATTATTTATATTATTGTTTACTAAATTTAAACTATTGGAAGTTTTCATCTTATTTTTTTTTTTTTTTTTTTGGATCAAACTTTCCTGCTTGTTCCACCAGCGACTATATTAGTAAATTCTATACAGCCGCATTTTTAAGGATTGTTGAATCATCATTTTCCGTCGTTTCTGAAAAAGGCTGGTAGTGACTACACTTAGTAATTGTATAATCATCATGCTGCTGTGGTAGTAGTAGTGGTTAGTAGTAGGTTCTTGTATTTGAGGTTTATGTGTAGTCCATATAATAGCTTCAATAACTAAAGTAGTTTTTCCTGTTGTTATCATCATGATCATCTTCATCTTTATACGTTTTTGAGGTTGTGGCTGTTGTTGAAATTGGTAGTGTAATAATTTGCAAGGCTAAAAATTGAAACCTCCCTGAGGAGTTCCTAAATCCGTATTAAACGCATATTGATCTCCATCAACTGAGGGCGCCACCCTCTCATCTTCTTCTTCATTACCGAAATATTGTTCGATAATATAAAATGATTTATGATAAATATCACGATTCTCGTGCGACTGCAAATATTCAATCTTATCCAAGCCTGTGAAATAAGGAGGAATTATCGTAATTAGTTATCAAGTTTTCTATGATAAAAATATACAAAATGTAGGAATTTTTAGGAAAATGAGTCCAAAAACAATCGTAAGTACCCAGCTAAATCGTTTCGAATATGGAAATGACTATATTGTGACAACAATATTTTGAAAAACTGCAGCAATGATACCACTTGTTCTGTCTTACCATGTGGTGAAGTATGACAAAATATTTTACCGGAAGATATTATGATAAAAATATAGAACATATTCGAATACCCAACTTTTTTAGCTCGACCTCAACCAGCAAAAAGCAAAAATATGCATTTTGAACTAATTTTTGACGAAATAATACATTTCACAAAGATTTTAAACAAGAAATTAGCGTATCCCTGTTAATAAGAATATAGAGTTAATAAAGAAATTACATATTTCGACTTCTTCAATAAAATAACTTGGATTTTCCAAAATTCTCTTTAATGATAGGAAAAAAGCAAAAAAAATTAATGTCTGTTATGCAAACTTAATTCTTTAATGGAGATATGTTATTTAAAATTACCAACTTTTTTTGTCAATGAAACAAATTTTTGCATTACATTTACGAAAAATGGAATAAGCTCGATTTTATTAGGAGTACAAATAAACCTATGCAACCTTTAATTAAAAATTGACCATTTTACCCGTAACTAGAAGCTATTTGTTTCCCCATCTTTCTGTCAGCATATAGATTTCGCGTCTATAGCTTCAGTTTTTGAGACTATCAACTCGATTTTTGGTGTCATCGATTTGAATAAATGATAATTGAAAGCGGCAATTGCTGAAGAAATATACTTTTCAGTCTTAAACATTTTCAAAAAAAAAAAAAAAAATATCTCTTTATAGCACGATTTCATGAAAATAACATGCCTTAGGACGCTACCCCAATAAAGGAAATAAATAATTCATAAACGATTTGTATAAAAAAAACCTTCTAAAAGGGGTTAGTCGTAGCCCTCGAACAACGTCGTAATAATAGCTTTCAATTGAGTACAGTCAATATCTTTAAAAAAAAGATATTCCTTCTTTTTCTTAAAGTTGCACTTTTTATACCGTTATACAAAAACTAACAGGTAACGGAAAAAAATTTTACTTACCACCGCACTCCTCAATTGCCATGGCATAAGGATTTGGTCTTGCAGGAAACTTTTCGCCAGCTTTCAATATATTTTCCAAAGCATTTAAAGCGACTTGCACAATGTCGGAATCAACCACCGTCAAAAAGTCGCACATGGGAGGTATACAACCAACATGAACCTAATCGAAAACACATACACAATTACCACCAGTATAATTTTTAATAAACATAATTTAGTAACCATTCGATACTTACTAGATACCGTATTTGCTCAGCTGTACCACTACTTGTCGCATTTGTTATGGCCCAAGCAGCCTCTTTCCTCGTTTTAAAATCAGATATTTGCATGATACTTATAAGAAGGGGGAAAATATTCGCATCGATGACAGCCTGAATTTGTTGACGATTGCCAGCGGCAATATTTGAGATCGTCCAGCAGGCTTCCTTTTTTATGGTATCCATAGGAGAGGTTAACAAATGACTAATGCACGGTAATGCGTTGCAATTTAAAATTAATTGTGTTTGAACATCGTCGCCGGTAACAATATTGCCTACGGCACGTAAAGCAGCAGTGACGACATTATTTTGTGGATGCCTGCAATACATATTGTTGTTCAAAATCTAGCTTTTATAAACCCATTCGTTTTGATACATACATTAACAACTCGACCAAACGCCGACACACCCCAGCATCTATAACAGCCTGTATTTTATCATTTGGTCCATCCGATAGGTAACTTATGGCCCAACACGTATCACTTAACACATCCGTGTCTGTGTGATTCAGCAGTCTCGCTAATATCGGTAAACCATGGACGATTTTCGTAAAATCAGCTGGAGGATTCTTCCCTCGACAAAGATTCGATAAAGTCCATACAGCATTACGAATCATAGTTAAACGTTCGGTGGTACTTAGAACGCTTGGATAGGGGAAACAGAAAACAAAATTCCAAATGAATACCATGTATTAGTTAATTTTCGAAATTTTTCAATTTATTTTGAACTAAATCTTCATTTTATGACTAAAATTAATGTTTACTCCAATTTCGTTTCAAACTTACGTCAATAAAGGCTGCATTATTCCCGAGTTTAATAAATGATCACGACAAGCTGATGAATCACCAGCAATATTACCCAAAGCCCACACAGCTTGTTCCTGTACATCGTCATGTGGACTTGACAGCAGTTCTATAAATATGGGCACGGAACCAGCTTCAATGACAATTTTCGTTTGTTGCGAAGTACCAGAGGCAATGTTAGTTAGGGTCCAAGCAGCTTCAAACTAATAAAAATTACAAATTCAAAAACAAAATTATTATATTGGGTATACATTTTCTCATCAGAATCAAATCAGATATTATAAATGTGTTTTAGAAATGTTACAGTTTGTATACAGAGACAGTTTCCTTTAAAAAAGTCCAGAAAAGGTCAGAAAGTCCCAACCTTATATAACAAAAGACATGGATTGCGGTTCACGGCAACATATTTTTTCGTATTTTTCAATAGTCATGCCCATAGTGATCCTTTGACGTATCTACCAACTACGAAGAAAGGGGGACTTAGTTTTTGTATGCATGTTCTTCCCTACTGCATTACATGGCGCCACAAGTAAAACCTGCAAAACAAAGCGTCATAAACGGTGTACCGCCTCATTCCCAGCTGCCGTGAGCATCTGGTTGTAAACTTAAAGAAGAAATAAAGAGAAAATGCATCTAAAATATCACGCGGGAAAGAAATATATGTAACGAATCTTAGACCTAAGATTCAAAAACTTGTTGTTAGGCTTCCTCAGGAGAGCGATTGAATAATACAAATAAAACAGAAAACAATCCCGGGTAAGTCGGCATGTCATCCATGACATATTCATTTTAAAATTTTTTTCCGTGAAAATTCCTATTTTTTTTTAAATATTTTTCAATAACAACACCCAGGATTAGGGTAACTCCTTGGAAAGGATATCAACCATTATTATATATTGCTTTTAATTAATGAATAAGTGATAAAAAGCTTACAAAAAAAACAAACAATTCCCCGCAGGTGGGCTTAGTTCTTGCTTGGTAATTTCTTGATTTCTAATCAAAAATATATGTACTTTACGGGGTTTTAGGTTATTATAATATATATTATTATTTAAGGTTGTTACAACCGGAACAACAAGTACGCAGCTGCTAACTTGCTGGTGGGAAGTTAGCATTGCCCAAGTTTAATTCACCTCGAACGAGGGATAAAATTATGATTGTCTCTTTGTTTAGCCAATATATTTTAGAATTAAACATTTGCTCTTTAGAATATACACAGTGCTGGACAATTCAATGGAAACTTTTTTTAAAATTTACTTTTTCTTTGTTAGAAGTCGAAAAACAAAAGCAATTTCTGAAGAAACTTAAAAATTATTTCGGAATTTTATTTTGTACATTCTGTTTGATATATTAACAAAAAAAAAAATTACATATACATAACTTTGTTCTAAAATTATAAAGAAAAGTAAAAGTATTCAATTTTGAGGTATTGACAAAACAATGGAAACTTTTAAACTTCTGCACGAAAAATCACTAAAGCACAATTGATTGATGAGAAGACGAAGCAAAATGCATAATAAAGTACCGTTATCTTTCGAATTACTTTTTAGACAGCTTCGGATACATAGTTTAAACTCAAGAATCTTGTATACATAATTAGTGAAAATGGCTAGAGTCAAGATTAGCAGAGCTTTAAAAACAGAGATTATAAACGATTTTAACGCTGGATTTAAACAAAAAACTATTTGTGATAAATACTAAGTAAATAAATCATCCATATCAAAGATGATCAAGAAGTTTCGTGAAACGTGTACTGTCAAAACTATGCATTCAGGAGGAAGACCACGTAAAACCACTCCAAGAGAGGACAGTTTAATAGCAAGAGAGTTTAAGAAGAACCCGCAAATGGCATCGAGAAAGGTTAAAAATATTCTCGGATTAGATATTAGCTCTCGAGCAATTAGCCGTCGAGCCGGTGAAGCTGATCTTGGTTGCTTTCGCCCCGTAAAAAAATCTCTGATAACTGAGAAAAACCGCGCTGCTCGTTTAAATTTTGCCAAAGACCACATAAATTGGTCTTTTCTGACGAGTCCAAATTTAATTTAAGGGGCAGTGGGAAGATCATTTGTAAGGCGGCCAAAGGGAAAGAAATAAGACCCAAAGTATACATACAAAACAGATAAGTTTGGAGGTGGCAATATTATGGTGTGGGGCTGTTTTTCTGGGCAAGGAATCGGTCCAATTCACATTATTAAGAATATACATATAATGACTGGAATCGGACACAGATCTTTTTTAAACGACATAATATATTTATATGCTGAGGAGAATATGCCACTAATTTGGAGATTTCAGCATGACAATGATCCAAAACACACCTCTGGGGCTGTAACTGATTGGTTACAATCCAATGAGATGCGCGTTTTGAAGTGGCCTGCTCTATCCCCAGATCTCAATCCCAAAGAAAATCTATGGAAAATGGTAGATCGCAAAATAAGATACCGTAATTACTCATGAAAGGAAGATTTATCTGATGCAGTTTTACGTGCAAAAAGAAACAATTGACCATTTAATTGGATCAATGCATTGTCGCTGTGATGCAGTTATTAAAAATAAAGGATATCCAACAAAATATTAATTATTTATAATAAAATAAATATTTTTATTGAAGTAAAATTTAAGTTTCCATTGTTTTGTCAAGACCTCGAGATTGAATACTTTTACTTTTCTTTATAATTTTAGAGCAATGTTATATTGATGTAACTTTTTTGTTTGTTAATATATCAAACAGAATGTACAAAATAAAATTCCGAAATAATTTTTAACCTTCTTCAGAAAGTGTTATTGTTTTTCGACTTCTAACAAAGAAAAAGTAAATTGTAAAAAAGTTCCCATTGAATTGTCCAGCACTGTATATGTACAGTGTTGCGCAAAACAAAAGCAACAAAATGTACTCTAGACTATAAATACATAATTTTCATAAAAACAAAACATTTAAAACAAAGCTTACTATTTATTTTCACAGAGGTATTATTAAGCTATAAAACCAATACATTACAACGACAACAACAATTGCGTTTAAAAGAAATATGAAAAAATGTACAGCAGAGCCGGAATTCACTTGCGCAAAACAATAGTAACAAAATCAATATTTTGTGTATCAGCCCTTATTTTTAATAACATCTTTGCACCTTTTTGGCATCGAGGCAACTAATGAATAAAAACAATTCTCCGGAAGGTTTTCCCACTCAGTTTTCAACTTGTTGAATAGCTCCTCTTTGTTGGAAAACCGATGTCCTGCCACTCTCCTTTTAAGGATGCCAAAAAGATTTTCAATAGGATTCAAATTAGGTGATTGTGCCGGCCAATCAAGAGTTTGATTCCTATTGTTTGTTAGCCACTCTTTTGTCACTTTCGATGTGTGTTTCGGATCGTTATCATGTTGAAACACCCATCGAAGTGGCATATTCCACTCTGCCTAGGGTAGCATTTGGTGTTGTAGTATGGCTCGATATCCCTCACCGTTATTTATTCTATCTATTTTATGAAATGGACCAGGTCCCTGAGCCGAAAAGCATGTCCACACCATTATATTTCCACCACCATGCTTTGCAGTGACGAGGATGTTCTTGGTTTTAAGACGTTGTTCTCTGTGTCACCTGACGGTCTGCATTCCATCCGATTGAATTAGATTAAATTTAGATTCATCGCTAAACAGTACTGTCCTCCACTTATTTACTGACCAATTGCGATGTCTTTTAGCAAATTTTAACCTTTTCCAAAGAAATAATAGTAATATTAATACAGCATTACACTAAAAATAAAAACTCACCTGTTTTTTACATGCCTTATTGTAAGCAATGGTTTTTTGGCTGGTCTGTAACTTTTTAAATTGTTTTCTACAGTCCGTCTTCGTACTGTAGTGGGATGAATATTCAGTTTTAAAGATGTTACAATTGCTTTTGACGAAATAAACGGATCTTTCTTTATCATCCTAACAATTTCACGGTCTGTCCGAGTTGAAGTTTTTCGAGGTCTTCCACCTAAATGGGTGTTCGATGGGTGTTTCAACATGATAACGATCCGAAACACACATCGAAAGTGGTAAAAGAGTGGCTAACAAACAATAGGATTCAAACTCTTGATTGGCCGGCACAATCACCTGATTTAAATCCTATTGAAAACCTTTTTGGCATCCTTAAAAGGAGAGTGGCAGGACATCGGTTTTCCAACAAAGAGGAGCTATTCAACAAGTTGAAAACTGAGTGGGAAAACCTTCCGGAGAATTGTTTTTATTCATTAGTTGCCTCGATGCCAAAAAGGTGCGAAGATGTTATTAAAAACAAGGGCGGATACACAAAATATTGATTTTGTTACTATTGTTTTGCGCAAGTGAATTCCGGCTCTGCTGTACATTTTTTCACATTTCTTTTAACGCAATTGTTGTTGTTGTTGTAATTTATTGGTTTTATAGCTTAATAATACCTCTGTGAAAATAAATAGTAAGCTTTGTTTCAAATGTTTTGTTTTTATGAAAATTATGTATTTACAGTCTGGAGTACATTTTGTTGCTTTTGTTTTGCGCAACACTGTATATAGAATGATAACTGATGCATATCATCATATTTGCCAAAGGCTATCGTGATTTTTGCTCTTTCTATAAAGCTGTTCGTCCCCGACTCCCTTATTATTTATTAAAACTCATATTTGTTGTTATTGAAAAATTCTTATTGCTGTTTTACATATTTGCGTATAGTTGCAACATTTTGTTAATTTGCCACCATATATTTTTTATATGAATATTGCACTTGTTAGTTTTATGGTTCTATGCACTTATTAGTTTTATGGTTCTCCTAGCTACTTTGTATTTCCACTATACAACGATTGTCGATAATACTTCTTCTATTAAAATAAACTTCAATACACAAGGAAATTACGTATTCTATGGACGTATGAATTAAGAAAACATATAGTTATAATAGTTATAATACAGATAGACGAGCTGAAATAATTCGTTTCTGATAGTGGAATCATGTTTGGAGTTTCAGGGACCTAGGCAAAATGGTATGTTTCTAACTGATTATTGACATTCTATTATCATTTAGCAGAATTGTCGAAGAATATAAACATCCTATTTCCTAATCGGAGATATGTGATAATTTATCCTTTCATGTCTGCCTATTCCGTAAAAACAGAATACCTTTTTTTCGGGTAATAGAATCTTCTCGGACTTTCTGGTATCCCAATTTCAACATGACATTTACGTATATTTGTATGATTCTAAAGATCTCGCTTCCTTCTTCTGATGTTTTGTGTTCCGCCCGATACTGTGAATGCTTCATCTGTATTTTTAATTTATACAAAATTATGTATTACGCAGCGTATATTTTGTAATGATATTAATTCGACTGTGCACGCTATATTTACTAATATTTTCGACTATTTACCCCTAGCACTCACCTGCAATGAAGCGTTGTTGTTATTTTTAAGAAACTGTACAAATCTCGGCACAATGCCCTTTTGAATTACTTCCTCTATGGGTGGATTTGGGTCCCTAGACAGTAGTTTGCGAAACTTTTGCGTTGCCTCCAATTGAACACTCTCCACGTCACTGTACAGGGCATCGATCATATCTTTCTTAATGATCATATTGAAGACATGTTGCATTTGTGGCGACAGCTGGTAATGATTTTGTTGCTGTGGCTGCTGCTGCTGTTGTTGCTGATGATTAAGCACCGTCTGAGGTATTTGTTGGAACTGATGAGACTGTTGATCTGTCGAATTTTTGGTTAAATCTAAACCATCACTTGTCTGCAAATCACTAGGCAATTGAGGCATTTCGGTTTCCTTTAGAATGCATAAAGAGTGATCGGTGAAGTTAAACATAATTTATTTGTGGCTGATACGACACTTACCTGCATAATGTCATTGTCCATGTTATTGAACATGCCGCCACTGCTAGGATTCTCCAAAACTACATTACGCCTTTTGGTTAGTTGTTGTTCTCTCTTTTGTTTACGTATCTGTATGCCCTCTTCCTCGCGCCGTCTGCGCATTTCGGAAGAGTCCATCCCAGCGTTTTTATAACGGTGCCTGTGGGTAGTGGACATTTTTGCTAGAAATTGCAAAGAAAATATAGTAAAAGTATTTGATTACTTTGTGCGTGAGATGAAGAGGGGTGTGGTTTATATTTTTATGATCTATCTTATTGACTAAAACATCATCATCCACCACCGTGTCCGCTACTATTAACTGTGAGTCAAGACGTCGTTTGCCCGCTTGTCCGATGGGTGAATGTTTCTTAGACAATTATTAAAAATCCAAAAAAAACACTTTTACTTTTCTTTCCGTAGTCGCAGTATAATCTGACGCATTGGACACCACTTAACACATCATAACGTACTGTGTGGTGTGTGACTGCATAACCCAACAATCATTAATTTAGCATGGGCACCAGTGATGACACATTTGAAACTTTAGTACACATGTCTTGTATTTCGAAACGAGTAGTTGGTTGATGTCACATACCAAGATTGATAACGTGATTTACGTTTTCACTATATTACTGACTCTTCAAAATATGAGTGATGTTTTCTAAGAAATATAGTACTAATAAAAAACAATTTTCACCATGAACTTTGCGTGAAAATTTGTTCTTAAATTTTTTTCATTGTATCAGATAATTTCTTTAAAACTATTTTCTGATAAGCGCTATTCAGGTAAACAATACTCTCACGCGAAAGAAGTTGGTGCAGGGTTTATGTATTTATATCATGCATAAAAGCGTACGATGTTCAACGTCGGAATAACACTCTTAATTTCATGTATGCATTTTACGAGTTAAATGTATGAGAAATGCCCTCCAATACACTTGCATAGGAAAATTGTCTTTTAATACAATTTTTCATATGAAAATTATATTCTAGTACATTTTACTAGTATGAAAACTTTTTCACTGCAAAAACTGGTCCATAAAATTAACTTTCAATTTACTTTTAACCCGCAGGCATTACTCGAATTCATCCAAAATTTTGTCATGGAAAGAATTTTTACTTTAAGAAAAATGAATAAATCTTCCCAAGTTGAAACTTCCTTAACTGTGGACTAATAAGGCTGGAAAAATAAAATTTATATAATCTATCGCCTTTTCAAAAATCAAAGCTAGCTTAAATTAAAAATCGAGCATTTAAAAGCTCAACTTTTATTTAAAGTGCATTTTCCCTATGGAAAGACGGTTCTCAGCAGTTCTTTTCATATAGAATTTTCGTACAGAAAAATAACTTGTAGAAAGATGCACCTGTCTTATAGAAGCGAACAATTTAAGTATAAAACGCAAACTTCTTACATTCAAAGAGCATTTTTCACATAAAAGGTTTCTACAATGAAGAGAACACATTCACTAAAGAAAAGTGAACCTTTCGAGAAGAATTTTGAATACTTTGTGATTAAAGATTAACTTATCATATAAAGAAAAAGTTTTACACACAAAAAAAGTATACCAGTCAGGTGAGTAGTTGTTCTTTTCCATTAAAAAATCATCTCAAAGTAAACCTATATAGCTTTGAATCCCGATCACCATGACTTCTCACAAAGTGTACCACCTCATATAACTGAACACAACACAAACTCGTATCATCCCTGACGTACAATCGTTATAAAGTGCATACTCTAGTCCTACCGTTCCCCGCAACTCTTGGCCAAAAAGACACACTATCACTATCCATCACTACATGCACACCAGCGAAATACTTCTTGAATTTTACTTATAACACACGTTTTACTCATTGTCCATTTGTTAGCACTAATATTCTAAGCGCAATTTTCACAGTTTTCACTTGGTTTATTGAGAACTCGTTTATTTTTCTAATATTCATCTAAAATTTACCTAATTTCAATAAATTTTGTGCTGAATTTGTTAATAAAAATTATTAAATGACAGAAGATATTTTTTGACAAAAACAGTATTGAAAAGTGTTCAATGTCATACGACAGTATTGCAAGTAAGTGGAGTAAGTTGCAAAAGAGTAAGAAAACCCAGTGTTATATATTACAGTAACGCAGCAATTAGACAAAAGTATTGAAAAACAGTATCCATGTACTGGATACTGTACGCACTGGTTTTCTGAATACTAAAAAAACAATATTTAAATAAAAAAAGATCCTGTAAAGCGGTTGACACACCACCACATCGATCTGGCTTATTTAACCCTGTTTGTAGCAGTGATGACACAGTAACAGATTGGTCTGACAGATTTAATACTGTTTGTAAAAAATTGAAAGTTATTTGCCAATCTCTTTTAAAAGGGCGGCACGCATATCCAACATTACTATCAAAATCAAAATTGATCGTAAATTTATTAAATCAAAATGCATTGATGCTACCGTCAATAATAATGTAGATATAAACAAAAGAAAATTATTCTCTCATGTCGATAGAAAATTTTCTCCTTTTTTTCGAACGAATAGATTAAAAATCCGATAAATTTCACTAGGAAATACACAAACTAGCATTATACATTTTTTTCACAAGTACACAGTTTCTTAAGCCCACCATAAATTTACCATACCATTGCAGTGAAGCAAATATGAAATAGCCATAAATTAGAAACTAAAAAATTCTTGTTCAGCATTGTACAATGGTGTAGCTTACAAAGGAATAATTATTTCCTAATATTTATCATTCTAGCCATGGATTCGTACTCAAAGCGGTCTAAAAAACATCTTTGTCAAATTTACGTGGACCTGCAAAATAAATTAAAGACTTCAAATGTGCCTTCATCATCTCCAGATCGCAAACGAGAAATAATGGATTTGTTGCATGAATTCAATGATGTGAAGGATGCCGCTCAAACGGTTATAGGTGCATTGGCAAACGTAGAATGTAAGACCATAAAAGAACTTCACATACAGTATAATTTGCCTTTAAACGAATGAAAATTGTAAAATAAACTAAAATACTTTGAATGAAGTCCAAACATTGAGTGAATTGATTTTGTATGGAATCTCTTACATATGAACAAAGTACTACTTTCAAGAATACAACACTGAGTCTGGTCTGAAAAATGTAACACAATTCGTTGATAATTTTATTACATTTTTATGGCAAATGCGATTAAATCACCCTTATCTTAAAAAAAGGAACCAATGGTTGTTATATTTGATGTTAAGCTGTCATCAGTGACTCTCTGGCAAACAAAACAAGTCTGTGAAACTTGTATTTTTATAAAATATGTGGCAAATTTTTCTCGCAAAAGCCTTTGCATTTATACACCATTTTGTTTTAATTTGGTTCGTTTTCAAAAAAAATGTTTTGTGCCTCTGTTGGAACTTTTGAACAAGAACCTTGTTCGAACGCAGCAGTGCTTTATTTTGTATTGCTCCGGATAATGTTATAGTTTAAATTATGGTTTCTCTGATAAATGCTATATACTTTCATTGATAATTCTTACTTTGAAAATGGAATTCGAGAAAGTGCCTTCTCATTTGTATTTTTATTTTCTGTTTTGATCAAAACTGTTAAAATTATTATTTCTATATGTATATTATATTATACATATATATATATATTAAGCTGTAGTTTTAATTTTTAATTCTGGGTTTGAAAATGAAATGAAATCCATTTGTATCATTTTGATTTGAACAAAAATAAAGCCAATTGAAAAGTAAAAGACCTCATTTGCGAGAAGGGATTTTTGCAATGATTTTTTCAGTTTGCCTTTAAAATTGCTGCGAAAGTTAGATTACATTTTTTAATTTTGTCGTCTGTCGTATGAAATTCTATGTATGAGTACTCTACATCTTTTGCAACAATACTAATAGAAGCAAAATATTTCCTTGCGTAAATAAGATTTAAATTAAATACACTAACCGATTGTTCTAACAGATTTAGCTACATTTGCGAATAACTTGCTAAAATGTTTATCAATTTTCTCAAATAGGTTTAAGTCCGTCAGACCCATTTGTTGGTATGTCATCCCCTTAATGAAATTCAATTACGAAATTTAACAGATAGGCTACACCTGTTGCACTTGTTTGACCCACTCTTGGCAACCCTTATTGCAAATAAAAACACGATTATAACGGTAAGCATCCTAAACAAATAATAAAATAATCACAATAATAATTAACACACAAAATAAAACACTTTCCTTTTCAATAAAACTTTTTTCTTTTGGAAATTAAACATAAAACAGCAACAATAACGTCCTGACCTATTTCTAAATAAAAATTGCATTCTTTTTTGTTACATAAGAAAGCTGAAATGCGAACATTACAATGATGCCTGTTGAAAATAAGATATTGTACTTGAAACGAGTCTACATCGGAAAGGAAAATCTATCAAGTGTGTTTGTTATATTCCATGTTCCGTAGGCTATTGAATTGAGTCTTGTGGATGTAATTTCAAGCTAAGAATCTAGTGCGATGGCATCTGGGAAATCATAATGCAGCAGCACCTGCTCTGAAGTAAGTCCTACAACGTTCGTTGAATGCTTTATAGGAGCGCTCCTTGACAATATCTTCCACGTTCAATTCGGATTGCAAGACGCGTAACTGTAAGATAAATAACACTTTTATTAACATCTGTCTGCGACAGCCAGCAACAAGTAGCCGTTTACCTTTCGTTGTTCCGATTTAAATTTTTTATCGACATCTATATCATTCGGGTTGGACTCACGTTTCTCCCGTAGCGTTTTCAGAGAGTCCGCCGATACCATTATACATTTGCGAATTGCTTCCTCTCGTTCCTTGTGACCAATTTGCAACTTACCATATAAATCTCGACATGTTTTCTCACTATCCACCTGACCTTTGAATGATTCCGTAGGCAGTGATGTGTTCAAGGCATAGATAATTTTATCATCGATGTCGCGCATCTTTTTGAGTGCCTCCTGTAAATATATTGAGTGGAGTCAAGAGTTATTTGGTGCCAATTTTAACACTTCGCGGCACTCACTTGAAAGCCTAGAAAATCATGGCAGGAATATGAAATTGCCATGGTTTCAGAATTTAGAAATAGTTGGAATAGAGTGTTACAAAATTGCACTAAAAGCAAAAAAATACAGCTGAACGAAGAACAGCAGTGCGGCAAAAACACCGACCAAAATGCCAAATGTAGTAACAAAACATAACCTCGAAATGGCATAGAGTTGTATGAGAATAGCTTACAGTTTGAAAAACACTGCTGTATGCGATTTGTCATTAAGACAATAATAGAGGTATTCACTGAAATGCGTATACATCAAATCCCTAATAAATGCTTGAATATTTCATTAATTCTCAGCAAAATAAGAGTTTCGAGGATAATTTTGTATATATCGGGTTGTTCGGAAAGTTTGTTCGGTTAATTCGTTTGTTCACCATACGTCACTTCTCATGACGTAGAGTTACTTCAAACACTCATAACCTCCCACCTTTTCTCTAAACTGTTTACTATTGTTTACTTGTATTCTCGTTGTAGACGTGAGTAGTTCTAGCGTTTTAAGAAGTGGAAAAAATGAGCGAAAAAGAGAATTTTAGGCATATTATGTTGTGTTATTTTCGAAAAGGAAAAGTGCTGCTGAAGCCAGCCGAAAAATAAAGTCTTGTATGAGGAAAGCAGACCAAATGAAAGAATTTGCCAGAAATGGTTTAAACGATTTTCTGCGAGCGACTTCTTCGTAACGGACGCTTCCAGATCAGGACGACCAAAAGAAATTGTTTCCGAGGACATGAGAGACTACGGACTACTACATCGTACAATTAAATAAATTGAAAGCGACATTGGAAGAAAAACGGCCGAGGCTCATCAATCTGGGAGACGTCATCTTCCATCATGACAATGCCCGCCCTCACACCGCCTTACGGAACCGTCAGAGCTCGAGTGAACAATTTTACCTCACCCACTGTATTCCCAGACCTAGCCCCGTCCGACTATCACCTATTTCCCAGTCTAAGTAGTCACTTGAAGGATTTGAATTTCCATAACCATGCGAGCTTTATGTGAGAATAATTAAAAAGCTTCCATAGAGGTAGGAAGAAATTATTAAAAAAAGGGGAGATTATATAATAGACTAAAATAATTGTTTTCTTGTATATAAATTTCTTATAAAAACCGAACGAACTTTTCGAACAACACATTAAAAAGTTTTGAATATACTTTTCTATATAAAAAGTTTCGAAGATACTTTTCTATACCAAAAGTTTTTTCTACGACACTTTCCTATGTGAAGAGTATTTCCATATAATTTTCTATATGAAAACTGTCTTTCAATGTATTTTTATTTTGCACAAAAATGTCTTATCGGATACAAATAGTTTTTCAGCAAAAAATTGCTTGTAAGACATCTTTTTATATGAAAAGTGTTTTCCAATAGACTTTTATTTGAAAAGTGTAATTCCAAAAAACTGAAAGGTTTCTTCCATTTTTATAAATATGTCTGAATGCAATTTTCTACAAAAAAAATTTATTTCGTATAAAAACCAAACTTTCCTATCTGAATTGTTTCCCAACAAGTTTTTCTTTATAAAAGGTGTATACCAAAAAGTTGTTCCTTGCGAGAAGTAGCTCCATCTCTATTTATGCTGTGGCGCAATGATTCACCTTCCAGTTAAATAGGTTTTACTCGTACTTTCTTTATGCATCCAAACATACATTTTTATTACTAAAATGCATACCATTATTAATTGATACATCATCCTCAACTTATTGCCATTATTTTGAAAAAAAAAACAGAACTTGTAGATCAAAATGGAAGTGAACAAATGAGTGAGATATTGTTTAATGAAATTTCGAAAAGCTTAAAATGGACAGTTAAAACAATGTTTGATTTTCATCTCCGTTTTAAAGTTGTTATAAACCATTTTGGTACCGATATTTATGTTGTTTGTACATCATATTTGAGCATTTTTTCCTCAAATAGATATCACGTATATCCATTTCTATGCACAATTTATACTTGAAATATATTGTGGATACAACAACTCTCGCCAAAAACATTTGTTAATACCACATTTTTGAAAAAGCATCCCCTGCGTTGTTCATTACCAAAGAACAGTCTTAAAGTGAATTTATTTTTACTAAATATATTAGGCGGAATTCTCATCAAACTACTAACAGTAGGCAAGGTTTCTACTTTGATCTATACTAATTAAGTGAGTCATACAGATCGCATCGGAATCAATCTATTATTCGTAAGTTTTGACTCCAGCAGTTTTGAATTAAAAATGCTCAAAAACTGGCATATGTTCTCAGTCCAAAAAAATCAGATTGTTCATTTTCAATTTTTAACACTCTAATTATCACCTTACAACTCAGCGAGAATATTATTAAGCACAAACTAATTCATTTTTTAACGACTAGGGAGAGGTAGGTAGTACATATTTGACTGCTTACGCATTGTTTTCGTCGTAATTAAAAAAGTATCTAAGAACATCCTGAACACTGAATGAAACACAAATTTGGCTTGAGTATATCATTAAGCCTTTGTTCATAATTAGCAATCATAATAAGAAGAAAGTCTTCAATTTACATGTATGTTGTTTTTTTTTATATCTTTATATAAATTCAATTCAATTTATTATCTTGTTATTATCAATTAATAATCTTGTTTTTTTTTTTTTAATCTTAACTTTTAGTTATATTAATATGACATAGATTTACCAAAAAGAATAGAATGACATTGTTTGTGACCCTCACTTGTTAGCTATTTTAACAGGGTTACAAAATAAAGCGTTTTTGAATTTAACATTTTCATTTGCTGCAAAATGTTCAAATAGAATTTTAAGTTCATACCAATGATAACGAAGTGTGATCAGATAATTACTTTATTACGGAAATCCTATCAAATAAAAATTATTACGAAATATAACACATATTCTGTAATATAGAAAACTCCCCATATTTTTAAGTTCTTAGGGAATGCATAAGAAACGCGAGCATACAATTTAAATATGCTTAAAGGGATTATAGACGTTTTAGTCAATTGTTATGCATAATAAAGCAGTTGATTTTAACATTTTCTTAAAACGTCATTTGAATATTTTGCAGAAACTTGTTTATTATGCAAATTCTTCCTATCATTCTTCTTATAAATTCCCGGAAGGAATTTAACGCTAGATAAGGCGACAATTTGTCGGTATTATTTCCATTAAGCAGCCATATTTACATAATACATATATATCATATACTTGTTACATAGAATGTTTTGTATTCAATTATAATTGATCTAATGTTACAAAATCAAGTATATTCTTCAGCTTGTGTTTTCAATAAAAATTTAATAAACAAAAAAAAAAAAAAAAAAAATTAAATATTGTTGCGGGCTCAGCAAAGGACGGAAAAGGACGAAAGGAGGCAAATGTCTACTAACATCACTTACAATTCGATAGAGCACAAACTAAAACTGATCTTAACCACGTAATTACGCTATCATATAGTTATATAGAGCAAAGTTCTCATGATGATCCGAAACAGTAAAGGAAGACAAATAATTGAATTTTTCGTAAAATAATTTCAGTTGTGTATAAAATATTTGGTTACTTTAGGAACCAAACTCAACTCACTTTAGAAGGTTAATACGACCAATAAGGCCTGGTCAAGTTAGTCCAAATATCTATTACATATTTTAATCTATGGAAATAAAAACTAGCTTGAACGTTTGACCATAAGAATAATGTTTATGACGTGGGTTTACGCCACTGTACATGTAAGCATTCAGGCTGTATTATATAGTCAGCACAATTTAAGTTAGAAACATAAGTACATGCTTTTGAGAAATGTTTTTTATTTTCTAAAATTGTACATTTTTAAAGCAAACTTTGTCAAAATGATTGATAAACCTTGTATGATATGAACTTTGTTTCAAAACACTAAAAAAGGTTATTCTAAATCTTTAATAATTTGTTAGTAATTTAAGTTTAGAACATTAAATCAATAGGCAAAGCAAACATTTTGCATGAAATTTACTTATTAATGACCAAAAAATTAACATCTCGGTTTAAAACGCGAACGACATGTCCTACAAATAAAATATAGTTACTATGCTTGCGAAAACAATCAAATCTAATTTTTTTATTGGTCACACAATCTCAAGTTGTATTTGAGAACATTTCGATTTATATTGATAAATTACAAATTAATGTTAAGAGAACGCAAATTGATGTTAAGAATTACTAAGTGATAATTGACTGATTGATGGGAAGATATAATTTTATATCGAGAGAAATATAAATTGATGTTAAAAAAAAAATTAAATTTATATTGGGGAAAATATATTCATACTGCAAAATACCAGTTAATTTTGATAAAAAGAAAAAAATTGTTATTAAGAAATTTAAACTTATTATGAGAAAATTCAAATTTGTATATAATACTAGTGGACCCGGCAAACTTCGTTTTGCCTTCAAAGTTGTTGTTTCGGCACAATTCGTAGTTCAAGAAAGAAAATAAAAATATAAATTCGAATTCATTTAAATCAGTGATAAATTATTTTTATTGTAATGCTTTGTGGTAAACAACATTTGTTGTTTTTCCGTTTTCGGTGTAAATATACAAAAGCGATGGTTTGCCAACGCGCGAACACTGTACAACTGTCCATGTGAGAAAACTGGTGACTCTAAATTCACTCCACAAATTTCTAAGGATTGGCCTTGCGCCTTATTAATGGTAACCGCAAACGCAAGGCGAACAGGAAACTGAAGTCGTTTAAATTCAAATGGTAGATCAGAGGGAATCATTGGGATGCGTGGAATGAATACATCTGCGCCGTTGAATTTTCCAGTGAAAATCAATTACATAAGCCATCAACCTTTTAATAGAAAGTCTTGTACCATTACACAAACGGGGTTGATTGATATTGCGAAGCATTATAATAGTTGCTCCAACTTTCAATTGAAGATTATGCGGAAGCAATCCTGGTAAGCCCAACGAATTCAAAAATTCTGTTGGATAATTCACAACATGTTCTTCATTGGTAACAGTATCGACAGACTTGTACGACACCAATTCGCCAGGAATCTTTGATTGTATAGCCATGTTTAATTCACTAACATCTTTGTTCTTTGCGGCTAAAATTGCTCTGTCACTCAACCATGCATGGCATGTATATTGTTGTGCAATGTTAGTGAAAACGCTTTCAATCAATTCCTCTTTTGACTGTACGAAACGGCAAAAATCATTTGGCAATGTTATCTATCCAGTGTCATCAACAGGAATTGCACCATTCCCAATTTTCAGCAACTGGTTAGAGAACTTCTCAGCAGATGGATCATTCTGCAACCTAACACGAACGTTGGTAGTAATTTTCAATGTTTTAACAAATTTCCATAAATATGAAGACTTTAAGCAAGCGTTAATTTGATCGGCTGCTGTTGATCTAGGAATGACTGGTAATGTTTGCCTAAAATCACCTGACAATAAAATCAACGCACCACCAAACAACTCTGAATTACCTCGGAGATCTTTCATTGTTCTTTCCAAAGCTTCGACAGATTTCTTATTCGCCATAGTGCATTCATCCCAAATAATGATACCGCAACTTTTCAATAATTTTGCCGTTGCAGATGTTTTTGAAACGTTGCATGTCGGTGTTTCATTAACTTGGTAATTCAATGGCAATTTTAAAGCAGAATATGCGGTCCGGCCACCATCTAACAAAGTGGCTGCAATGCCAGAAGACGGCAATGCTAATGCAATTTGATTCTGGGAACGTATCGTTGCCAACAACAATGAAATTAAATAAGTTTTTCCGGTGCCTCCTGGTGCATCCAGAAAATAAAATCCACCGGCTTCACTATTGACAACTTGCATAATAGTATCGTACGCCTTTTTTTGGTTCGCATTCAATGTGGAAAGTTTTGCGTGAACAATAGCATTTAATGCGTTGCGATCGTATTGTTGTTCACGTTGCAGTTCTAACTCAAAAATGTCATGCATTGCACGATTAGGTGATGGCATTGACAATTGTGCTAATAGCTTATTAGCAATCGATAAACAGAAATCTTCAATGCAAATCAACGCTTCATTGTAAATTTCTGGCGTGAAATCCATTCCCGGATTACGATTTTCTTGACGCACTCGAAACAGTATATTTTCCGATAGGCAGTCTTGAAATTTTGTCCACAGTTCAGATGGATTCGATGGAAAACAGGTAGACAAAATAATTGCAAACAAAGCTCGAATTTGATAAGGATGAGCAACAACTGCTGCGTCTGCAAGTGTTTGTTCCCAATGAATATCGTTTTCCAATAATTGAGCTGTTGACACGCTTGTCGATATGTCGTACACAGAACTCCATTGACTGTCCTTAAGTGTCGGAATGATGTTGGACCACGTACGTTTATTAACAGCAAACGTAAACAAAAACACTCAGCATTATTTGGGTGAACAGTATAAATACGCCCCAAAGCATTACTTGAATGATGTTCATCAACACGTTTTCCTTTCTTGCGCTGTTGGAACTCCTTTTTTGATACATTCCACGTAAAATACGTTGGCACTTCTGTGTACAATAATGTTCTGGCGAAAGCATCAACTTCACACAATTTAAAAAATGCAGTTAGAGTTGTATGAGATGGTGATAGAGCTCTCTGTGCAGCATTTTCGGTAGTGAAATGCACACGTTAGCCACTTTCAAGATGAACAGCTAAATGAACAACAGCTGGATATCTCTCGTGAATTTGAAATGAAAAAATACGCCAAATCGCTTTATTACTGCTAATGTAACGCCCCATTTGATACAGATGTATTTCGTCATTTCTATTTGAATCAGTTGATCCATACACGCCCATATCACTACCTCTATTTACATACTTGCAAATGTATTTAATGGACTTGACAGAATTGCAGTATTCGACATTAATATGAGCTTTGAATACTTTCGACAATAAAGGTGAAAAGGGCACAACCCAACGGTTACCGACGACAACATTTTGATTTTTTTACTCTTATGGTAATTGATCTACCATTATCTTGAGTTGATCGACGACGATATAATGGGTAACCATCATTTCCAGTGATTGTATCCGAAACCAAAGCTCTTGGATAACGTTTACTGCATTTTCCATCAAGCATACATGGTGAGTTAATATTGAATGCTCCACATGGACCGTGTATCATATTTTGCACAACAACACCATATAATTCAGGATCACTTATTTGATCTGGAATTTCAGCACATATCACATTGTCAACTTCATCCGGTGTGATTTTATTCTGTAACCATATTAATATGTGAGCGTGTGGCAAACCACACTTTTGCCACTCCAGAGAATACATCCAGCACTTGACTTCACCAAACACTTCAGATTTCACGATAAAATCCATAAGCGCTTTCAATTTTTGCTTAAAAACACGGGCAGTGATATCATGGCGGTCAACTGGAATTTGGCCAACAAATAAATTATCTTTGATGCCACTCCATTTCGGATTACACGTAAATGTTATAAATAAATCTGGTCGACCGTCATTGCATCCTGCGCCTACTCATGCATATGACGTGGGCTGCCTGTGTACGTTGAAGGCAAAATGGTCATTTTCCCAATATCATTAACATTACCGTCATTATTTATAGCATCACGCAAATGAATATACTCCTCCGAACGTAATTTCTTCTGATTAAACTGTATGAAATTTAGTCGTTCACTTTCAATTTTAGCGTACATATCAACAACAAATTGATGGAAAAGTCTACGACAATGAAAAATATGGTTAGTATCATTTTGACGAACCATAAGACGATATGCATAATAATTCATTGAGCTAACTTTTTTATCACTAAATTTTATGACTAAATACAGTCACTAAAATGACTGTAATTCATGAACCAATACAAATACAGAAAGCGTTCATACATAAAAACCTTGGTATTAACTTCAGCTTTAATATGCACTTTGCAGAAACAAAATCGGTTCACGCATTCCAGAGAACATCAATTACTAACACAATGATAATTATTTATATATATATAGATTAATCTAAAACCAATAGAAATTGAGAATTAATATTATATGATAAGAAAAACATAATTGATATGTATAGAATACATATTAGGTAATGAAAACCTTGATATAGGGAAAATTTGTTAAACTAAAAAACTTATATTAATAATTAAAACCATACAACTTGTTTCCAAAATTATGCAACATGCCTAAGATTTCCTGCTACGAATTCCCTCTATAATTTTCCATCATTTTTTAATCTGAACGAGAAAATTATTATTAAATTAAAGCAAGCGTATCGTGGTATCAAACTACATTTCCATTTTGCGATATTAATCTCCACATTTTCAATATGAATTTGGGTTTCTCTATATCAAACTATATTTTATCAACATCAATTTCAGTTTCTCAACATCAATTTGTGCTTTTTCGATATCGATTTATAGCTAGCTCAAAAAATTGTTGTACCATTACGCCAGTTACTCTCTAAACAAGCAATATTGCGATCTTATAGGTTTGGGGGAAACCTTGTAAATATAGAAATAGGAGATCAAAACTAGCATTGAATTGAGGCGTCATTCCGGAACCTATAAAAATAATTTGGACAAGTCTGTTTGCACAATATGCGATCCTAATGTGTGACTCCATTGCAAATAGTCCTATTTACACTTGTCCACACAATAATTGAGCTCGAAATTTATATTAAATCGTGAGTTTACCTGTACTGTGTCCTAACCTAGTAGATTTCACCGCCATGCCTCCATAGCAACAACTGCAGAGTTTATCATTGTGATATCGTAGCTAGGAGTCTAGCAATCATGTTATATCTTCTTGATTTCTTTTGAAAAGTTTATCGGAATATCACGAGAACTTCGAATAGCTGCTTGCGGATAAGACATATCTAACTTTTTTTTTCTTTTCATACACCAAAAACAAATTTCAAAAGTATAAAATTTATTATGCTCTAATATTTTCCGGACAGGAATCAAAAGACTTGGCATCTTCTTGTCTAGTCTCTTTGAAAATGATAGCTTCATTTTGGATTTTTTGAAAGTATATTTTGCAAATCAAGAAAAGCAAACTGTCCCGAATTAGCAGAGCGTTTCAACTCAAGCATGATATTACAAATCAAAATAGGCTACAAAAATACTATACAGAAATTACGATAATATGTACTCTCAATATATGTAGTTCACATTGCCGCTTCTTAATCATCCACCGTCAACAAAGTTTGAGGAATATTTTAGTTCTAATAACCACAACAAAAACATTTTTAGAAGTCTAGTTGAGTAAAAAAGCACAGTAATAACGAAGTTCTATCTTTATTTTAAATTAAATATCTTTAATAATTAGGCCAGAATTGCAAAACTTTGAAAGTTTTTCTTATTATCTTATATAGATATTTTCTTCCTTTGTTTTTTATTATTTACAAACGAAAAAAAAAGCGAAACAAACAAAGGAAAGGAAAACAGAACAAAGCAGAAAAAAATAACACCTAATTGTAGATAAAAATAATTGCTATAAAATAAAATTAAAAACAAGAGCACAAAAAAAAACCTAAATTCGACTATATAATTTATTTATAACATACATATAAACATAGTATAATATATTAAACACAAGTATAAATTATAAAACATCTAACTTCATCATCGGCTCCTTTTTCCGTTTCATAAAACGTTTGTATTTTCACACTTCCAAAATTACAATTACAATAAAAAAAAAAAATAAAATAAAAATACTTAAAAATTAAATAATAATCACAATAATTAAACGCTTTGCGTATAATGGTTTCAGTATTATTTTTCTTTTCTGAAAGAATTATTTTTCATATCTCGTGATATACATAGTTTTCTTTTCCAATTTTTTTTATGATATTGTGCACGTTTTCTTCAGGTCATTTTCAGTTTCGTCACTTTCTAGTACACCTAAACTACCATTTGGTATACTTTTACCTTCAATATTTGGCAAATATGGTTCATAATCCAAACCCTTACGCTCGTAGAAAAGTAAATATGCCGAACTAGGATCGATATTTGGTTGACTGGATATTTCACGGCACGAACTATCGTTGTAGCAATACCATGAGCCATTGGGATTGGCAGCATAGGAAACGTAATGGCCACCATTTAACATGCCAGAGTGGGACTGGAGGAGTAAAAAGTCATATTTTTGTTAATAAAGAAAAGCATTAAAGAAATGAAAGCATTAAATATTTTTCACTTTACAAAAACAAAGAGGGCCTTTTTTTAAAGTTATTAAAAGCTTTCTCCCCGAATAATTTTAAGAGTATCTAATGGAATAATAATCTAAGGGATTTAACCTACACAATAACAAACTAATAACTTTTCCCTCTTTCCTCTAAATATTTAAGAATTTTGTTTGAAATTATCTTTCAGGGTTTTAAAAATGTGTTATTAATAGGTTAAAAATAGGTAGATTAAAAAACGTTTTTTTGACTCCACCGAAACTTACCACAACAGCATATAATTTATACTTTGGATTGAATGGATCTTCACCATTTTTCAGTTTATGGTGATGAAAATCTTCGAAAGCACCATCAATAATGGGAGTCTTCGTTAAGCTTGTTGAAATTAATCGTTTTCGCCTAGTTATTGAACGATCGTCTCCCGCCTTTCGAATAACAGACTCATTGTCCAATATTTTATCCGAAAATTCCTCCGCATTATCTTCGTCATCTTCAATGTTGCTGCGCAAAGTATTATCGTTATCATTCTTGCTGTCGCCCACAATATTGCTACAATCGTCTAACATTTTCTTCGTTTGCTGGTGATTTTGTTGTAAACTCAAAATATTATTGACTTTATTGTTTAAAGACAATTGAGCCTCTGAGGTTAAGCCATTAAGAGTTTTAGCATTATTGCCATTATTAGGGGAGGGAGTTGTTACATTACTGTTAGTAGAGGCGGTGGTGGCAGTGGCTGTATTGTTATCGTAATGATAATATGGTTGCGCCTCTAAACCACTATCCGTTTTGGGGAAACTATCATTTTCAGTTATGTCACTAAGGGTATGGGAAATTTCGTTCATTTCGATTAATTCTTTATGCCTCAAGATCGTCTCTTGAGGTACAGCAGCCAAATAAGGTGTGGGATCAAAGTTATCAAAGGGGAAATGAACGACCTTTTGAGATTTAACCCATTTATTGTTGACACAATTAAAACGTTTCAAATGGATGATCTGGAAATAGAAATAGATTTTAAGAAAACTGCTTGAAATTTTTGTGACTAGAATTAATAATTATAAATTAAATAAATTTGTTAATTTATTTATAAATTTATGAATTAATAAATTAAACTAAAATAGCATAGTTTTACCAAAATTGGTGGCAATTTCCAGATTTGTAACTTTTTGGTAGCAGGCTTCTTGCCCTTACAGTGACCGCAATGATACCATTGCTCCAATTTCTCTTCAGTCGTAAACGCTCTCAAGCAATGATTCAGATCCACCGGTTCAATTTGTTCTTTGCGACAGATGGGCACAGTTTCGTGATCAACCCAGAGCTAAGTTAATGAAATTGTAAATATTTCACTATCAAATAAATACTTGAAAGTATGATTTCATAGAAAATATATCTAAGAAAATAATAACAAATCTATTGAAGACCTCAAATCAGTTCATATCTTTTCTAATTTCCCGTATCTATTTTAATTCATTCATTTTATAGAGTCTAATATACCGTATACGAATACTATAATATATATTTATATACTACTTACAACAGAATTGCTCCAGAACTGTATGAAATGTATGTCAGATTATTATTCTAATGTCAGTTGTAACAAGTGGAGAAATGGAATAAATCGTTACAAGCGGAGCGACAAAACAACGTAGGGCATACTTTCCCTCAAACCGCCAGTTTCTATTGAAGAGAACTAAATTTATAATACTGAAATATTAGATTTGAACTAATTCTCAGTTTCAAGTTTTCCTTCTGGGAGTAATAACTATCAGAAACTAGATCTTAATGCGCATATTATGATACTGGTATCCGAAATTGTACATTCGTTCACAATCGTCACATCTTTTAATATTTGAAAATTGACTGATTTCTTTATATGCAAAATCTAATAGAATACAAAGTGAATTCACGATTGGAATTTTATTTTAACAAAGGTTGCGACATGATTCCACTAGTGAGTGACCTTTAATAGCTTAGTAGATGTATTTTAAATAAACAATATGAAGTTGCTAGGCGCAATTCCTTGCCGAAAATAATTTTGACTTCGCCAACTTAATATAACCCATCCTGATCATATTCACTCATCTGATATAAACGAATTAGGCTTTATTGATATTTGTGATAAATGATTATAATTGAAAGAAAAGATGAAAAGAAAGCTAGCGCCATTTCGTTGAGAATAGCTTGCAGGAGAAATTAACTGCAACACAATCAATCGCAGGCGCAAAATTTGACATAAAACAAGGAACAAATAGAAACAAAAAATAATGACAGGATATTCATACTATATATCGATCTATAGAATTATTACATGAGCCCTCAATAAGCTGCTACAACACATCTCTGCATTTGTATTAAAATCTCTATCTTGACGCACCCAAAATTACATCCTAAAAATACTACTGTGATGAGCAGTTGAGTAAAAATAATAATCTTATTGAAACTTACCCTTTCCAATGTACTTTGATAACGTAAATGCAATGCTGTTGGGTCCCAATCTATAGCTATTGTAAAATAATTATCATAATTTCTTCCCAACACTGTAGACTGTTGGGATTGTAATGAATCCCTGTCCGAAGTTGGGGGTAAGTTCTTTCTATTTTCTAAATTAGGTAAAGAACCTGTATATTTTGGCATAAGTTTGGGTGTAGAAGTATTACCTATAGAGAAATCATTAAACCCATCAGATACGTGTATCACATCATCTTCGTCAATACAATTATATACAATAGTTACTTACTAATATCAAAACTGTTGGTAAATAAAGAGCTTTGTAAGACGTATTCATTATTACAGGGTATTTCACAGCCACGACAAAAATTTGACCAGGGGCATGAGGCGCACGTTAGACCATCGTTTTTAACAGCTCGCAAGGAGAATGGGAAATCATAACCCAAACTATCGTCACTGCAAGAATAATATTTATATAAAGTTCTTATACTTTTATACTTCCTAGAAGATCTTACCAGTCCGCCGCATGATTCGCTTGATCTGTTGAGGCTGGCAGTGGTGTTAACAATCGACTAACTTGTAACCAAACCGCGCAATAAAGATCTTTATTTGTTCCACCATCCGGATTTGGTATCAGCAAAGGTACGCCAAATATACTGGGTCGTGTCTTATGATGAGATAAGAAATAACTGTCCTGTCTTGTTATTTTTCGATGCACAGCAATAAGATATTTGCCAACTTTATAATGCTGTGAAGGAACTCTCGAGAAAATACCATTGCCCGTGTCACCTCCCGCCATCAAGCCTGAAGACGTGCTACGCAAAGACTCATGTAATTCTTGCTGCACAAAATTTTGACGATTGATTTCCGATTCCACTAAACGATATGAATTGTTCTCCTCCGCTGAAATATTAGCGCGACAGGGACAATCGCTCATCCGTCGTAACCCTCCATACGTCGATAAAGGCTCTGAATTATTTGCCGGACCTGTTGTGTTCATTATGGGATCACACGTAGAGCTTTCCATGGAATTTTCACCGGAATGTGTAGCAGTAACTGACGATGAGGAACATGTATTTGGTTCAGTGCTATGTAAGAGCTTAGAGGTGGCAATATGTTTCTGCAGAGTACCACCGTTGACAAAAGTATTCTCAGGGCTGCGACTTATATTTGTTGTGTGCTGAAGATATTTCAGTTTTAGGACAAAAAATATGTAAACATTAGTACAAGAAGTGATAGGTTTCTATGCAATTGATTCATTAGCAAGTGTGCTTTGGTTATATAAAGAGGGAGAGAGAGAGAAAGCCAAATGGAAAATAAAAATTGGAAATAAATGTAGCAGATTCTCTGCAAGGCCATTTTTAAGATAAGTGCAAAAGCGTTTTTTATACGTGATAGTTAAGAAAAATTAGTTTGCATAAATCGATTTGTACAGATAACTGACCACAAGCACAATTGCTATAACCGCAACCTAAGTAGATTAAATATACTTTGAACTGAATATAACAGAGATAAGCAACTAAAGATCAATTAATAACTGATACTAACAAATATATATGGTGTTCCAACAAAAAAGGGACCAAGTAATATAACTTTTACATTGAACTCTAAGGAAACTATACAACTGATTACGCTAGAAATTAAATAGTTAAAAAAAATGAAAGTACCAAAAGGGAATGTAAGTGAATTAATTAAATTGAAGTGGGTTCAAAAAACAACGTTTTAGTAAATCAAAACTATTAGGAGAACAATGATATATAACGTCAAATGAAATTAACAATGGTTAACTTAGTTTGTAACCTGTATAATTTAAATTTTAAGAAATGGGATAAAGATATTCCTCCAAAAATAAATAAATAAGAACGTATATATTGTTTTTAGTAGAAGGCATTAATTGTACTAATTGTGAGAACTGCGGTCTATCTTGCCAGCTCATATCGTATACTTATCGTCGGATGATAAATGCAATAACTACAATCTCTTCAATAAACTGCATTGAATGGTATAGTTTCTTGTGGTAGATATAAACTTCATCTCTGAAATGTGTGTGCCTACTGAGTCTAATTAATTTACTCGTATAGACGCAAGTTTTAATATGCCTTTAGCATAAACAAAATTTTTGGAAATGTAAAAAATAAAAAAAAAGACAATTGATGCTATACAACTAAACGCAATAGAAACCTGAGGACAAATCGACGGATAAAACAAATAAAAACAATGCCTATTGATTGATATTTACAAAATTTATAGTTAACGGAAGGAAATTAGTAATAAGTCAATATTAATGAGCAAGTAAATTATGGCAAAAGTATTCCTTACATAAGAAATGTGGGGATGGTTGTCAAAAACAAAGTTGAATTTTGAACACCATGTAGATCGAAAGCATTAACACAATGTCTTCTCATCTGTCTCAAAAGCAAAAAAAAAATATTGTTATTTTAAATTATGTTATATTAAATCGCTTTAGTGAGGGCGAAGTAGAAAAAAAAACTTCTTTTGCCATTTTGTGGTTAATAGTCGGCGGTAAGGATTTACCGCTAGAGAATTCTTCTATTCTGGAAACGTACAGCTACCAATGCGAAATTATAAAAATATATGTATCTATCACATTAGCTACCTTCAAGCAGTTGCAACACCAAATTCTCGACAAGAACCTGTTATTTTGAACCAAATATCATCCACCACAAGGGAGTTACTTGTTTATATTATACATCATTGTTTCCCCTTTTAGAAAGTATTAAAATACTTGAAATTAAAAAGATAAACAACCAAAACCACTACAACAAAGGTAAATTTGTTTTGCACTTAAAAATTTGTATTTAATATTTATCACTTTTTGTATAGGAATGACATACGCTTTACCAAGTAATAGGCGGTGGGCAGTTTGGGCAAATGGTAAATATCAACCCATTTCAGAGTATATAGTTTTCTATAGATAATTTATTTATTATTATTTCGAAGTATTTTCTTTTCTTTTGCATGGAAGCAATTAAGGCTAACACTGATAACAGGGTAATCTTCTGGTAATCTGGTAAACTTGAGCATTTCACAGAATGACAAACAGCAAAGCCTATACAATTGCTAATTCAAAAAAAAAAATTACAAATATTTTTTAATACACTATAGAGATGCAAGGACGAATATTTTCAAAAAAAAAAAAAAAAAAAAAAAAAAAAAAATTTATATTATTATTAAAAATAATAATAAAAAAATTTTTTAATATTTTTTTATAAAGTAATTAAAATTTAAAAAAAAAAAAAAAAAAAAAAAAAAAAAAACAATTTATATTATTATTATCATTAATAATAATAATACAATTTAATAATAATTTATATAGGAAATGTTTGTATTAATAACACTTTCTTTTCAAAACATACAAAAGTTGTTTAAAAAAATAACGCAAAATAACTTTAAAAACATTCGATAAAAAGTAGTTCCTTTCATAGACGCTACGGTATACACAAGTAGTTTCTGTCATTGCATCACTATAGAAATACTAATTTAAAAAACTAATATATTAAATACAATATTTTATTGCAATTTAAAACTATAGCCATACCTTGAAGCATAATAAATTCTGGGGCATGCACATATTGTTTCCAAAGCACCGCCTTACCTTCGTTGATACATGTACATCATCATCTTCAGTTTCTTCACCATCGTCATCACCACAGCCACCTGTGATACCATCAGCAATTGTCATATTATTGGGCACATTGTCAAAATTGTTTTGGGAACGCATCGTTAAGAATGTGTTAACATTTATGGCCGACGATTGGTATGGCGTAGGCACTTGTTGCGGCAGTACATCATCAAATGAATGTTCAGCATAGGCCACTTGTTTATCGTTACAATCAACGGTATTAAGTTGATTTTGATTGATATTTGTAGATGAGTTATTTACTGCATTATTGTTAGTAGTAGAATTGTTCAAAGCAGTTAAGGAGGTATAGGAATCATAGGCTGTTAACATGGCTGTGATGGTAAAGGAATAGAAATGATTACATGTCTTGTAAAACATGAAGAAAAAACCATACCAGAACTTCTCTGTATATCTTTAAGTCCTTTTTCTATACTTATGCCTAGTGTAGAACTTGATCTCGAACGATCTTGACATTCTTCAGGCAATTGATAACAGTAAAGTTCCTTAGCAGAGGAAGGCTTTATTTTCTCATCATCGGGGAATATGTGACGAATTTGTGAGTTCCATATTTCGCATATTAACATGAAATTCGAATTCAAATAACACAAAGAGGCTAATTTACGTTTCAAGTCGTAATACTTCGACTCGGAGTTAAGGCGTAAACCGTATTTTGTGGGAACGGTGCCATCCAATAAAATTACTATGAAAAAATAAGAAAACAGAAACGTATAATTCTGAAATGCTAACATTTCTAAGTTTACGACGATGTTTATATTTTTGTCACTTTAAAAGGTTGTTGCATATATTT
The DNA here is from genome assembly GCA_019455685.1 of Philornis downsi. Classification (NCBI taxonomy): domain Eukaryota; kingdom Metazoa; phylum Arthropoda; class Insecta; order Diptera; family Muscidae; genus Philornis; species Philornis downsi. Next base: position 6,789,155 of record JAHXMU010000136.1, on the reverse strand, counting down.
TCGTTTTTTTTTTTATAGATACGGTAGTTAAGAAGCTTACCTAAAATTTCAAAATATATGAAATTCTCCACAGGCAGCGGTAAGCTTAACAAACTAAAAGGATCAAATCTCACTGATTCCCGACCACAGCACATACAACTAACTTTTGATTTTAATTGACCGTAAAATAGATCAATTATTATAGACTGGTTTCGTGCATGATGCTGTGACCATGCTTCGGCAGCCACAACTTTATCGGGGCGTCCATTTGAATCCTTCAGCTCACTATAAGGCTTTTCCATAACGCGATTTAAATCCTCATGCAGAGCATCCAAAAGCCATTCAAGCAGTTCTTGCGAATCATGCTGGCCGCCTCCCGCGAATTGTGGAGCATATTTCGTTACACAAAATCGCAATTTGATGGGTGCTACCGATCTTGTGGAAGCTCCCCAAACTTCTTTCAGTAGCTCACCATAACGGGTCGCTAAATGACCACGTGTTCCCAATTTATTTGTGGTATTCAACTCAAACATATGCATGTTTTGTCGGAAATACTGAGCCAAAGGTTGTGTATTGAACATCACCTGCAAGGCAGCATTCATAAAGCAGGTATTTCCCAAGTTATGCAGACCAGTGGCTCCAGGCGCCTGTATTGACATTATGGAGCTGCGCGTTAATCGACGATCAGTTGTGGAAGATATACCTGATTGCGCTAATGTAAGGGAACCCAATTCTTCTGGCCATGTTTGATCTTTATTGCGTATTTCCAATAAAAGTTGATCGTTGTCTTTTATCAGCAATTCCTTGAGAGTCATAATATCTTCCTCCAATAAAATGGCACTGTTTTCTGTGGACCCGGCGGGAATATGCCACAAGCGTATATCTTCCATGCGCAAACGTAACTGTTCGCAAAGAAATGTTCCAACTTGCTGTATGGTAGCCAAACGACTAAAGGCGGCGGTGTAAGCCAGGTAACGCTTGGGAGGCTGTAATAAGTTAGAATTTGAAATGGCGGCAAAACCGCCGCCCGAAGCTAAAGCCCCGTAATTACCTGAAGTATAAATTTAAAATAAAATAGCAACATTTATTTAATGCTATGGCTTATATCCATACCCCAGCTAGTGGTCATCTGTTGTTGCGGCACACTCTGATGTAATAAAATCCGTAAATTCAAGGGATACAATTCCAATTCCACTTCAGTCGAATTAGGCGGTTGTATAACTTGACGCGGAAGGGGCAAATTATCACCATACCAACGATTTAAAGCTTTCCACAACGATTTTGGCACCAGCTCAAAATTATGGTTTTGAACCAGAGGTGTGTCACGCTTTAAATGGCCCCCTTCACCCGTTAGAGTTCTAACATTTTTATAAGGATTTGGTGTTACGAGATTTGTGTTGTCTATGGGTCCTGGTCTGCACCCTAATTGGCGACCAGTTGAAATGCCGCTACTAGATGAACCTGTACGAAATTTCAGTGAAGTTTGCAAAAGACAAATTTTATTCTTGACGAAAACCTACCCATGCTACAATTATCCGCTGATGTTGCTACCTCGCATGCCACGGAATCCACGGAATTGTTAGTAAAGTTTTCATCACATACCAACGCTTCATCAATGCCAGAGTTCGATTGCCTTTGGTACGTGCCCGCTGAATGTTTACAATATTCACAAGAAGTCGATGTATAGGTAACATATTGCAGCCATGATATCCACCAGTCACGAGATATTAAATACCAAAATTGTCCTACACTATATTTGCGTTTTTCCTCACGATCTAACCAACCTCGTACTAATAAAATAAAAAGTAATTTAAATTTATTGTTTAGTATTGTGTATATAAATTGTTTGGGGATCGAGTCGTCTACTTTTATACAGCTTTTGCTGTCACACTAAAAATACATATGGCAATTCGAGAGCAGACGCAACAAGCGTGGCAACGTGAACAAAGCTTTAATCGCAGTTATTGGTAAACGAGAATTGTTTTTTTCACTACTATAACAATTTTGTCTTTCAAAATGAAACCAAATTATGTTCTTTACTTTTCTTTGTAACAAAATTCAATGCCAGGTAGGGCAATTTTCGATGGCATATTTTCAGTTAATTTATATTATTTTACAGAAACCGTTTGAAAATAAGGTTTTTTTTATCTTTTTTCTACATGTATTACTTGTTATCACTTACCAATATCATGTTCCATATGGCGACATTGCGGCCACAACCCGAAAACTATATGACACACTTCAAATATTAAATCTAAAAATGGTTGCAATAATTTCAAACTACTCTCTACATTCCACATCATAAAGTCTTCGACGGTTAGTGTAACACTTAAATGTCCTAACTCCGCAGAATCCTAAAATTTATAAACTTACAAATAATATTCAATCATTTCATATCGCATGCTCACATTACCTGGGATTGGGAGCCACTTTTCAAAGTAGTAAAATTGACAATATCCTTTAAAGCTTCTTGTTTAGTTAAATCTTTGTACGCACTAGCATTGCGATTTTCTTTGGCCACAAATAATAAAACATTAATCATCTGTAAAGTTTCTGAATGATTTAAAACACCATCACGATCGACATCAAAGATTTTGAAACAAACTATAAGAGGAAAGGACGTTCACTCATTTCATATCAAAAAAGTATTGATATATTTCACTCACATCTTGTCCTCTCCACGCCTGGTCCCCGACATGCAGCACTAACGCCGCAACACAGTTCTTTGAAATCAATATGACCATCGCGATTCTCATCGAAAGCATTGAAAAGACCTTGTAACGCATTTTTGGGTATAGGAGGACTGAGCAAAGGCCCAACCAACTGTAAATCTAATTGACCATTTGGGGACGAGTTCTTTAGACGCCAAAACTCCTTTTCTAAGTCACCAATATCCTGTTAAGTGACAAAAACCGTGTTGAAAATTGTTTAGAAAAATTCGTGGGTCATTGCAAAAATTGAATTTACATATAATTTGTAATATATATAAATTTTGTATAATATAATATATATAAATTTTGTTATATAATATGTATAAATTATAATACGCATAAATTACATAATATATAAATTATATCATGTAAAAATTTTAAATATAAAATTTTTTGGGACCAATTTTGCTTATAGAACGAGGAGTTCATATGTGAAGATAACCCGCTGCAAAACATTTTGCACACAAATTGAAACATAAACGGTGTATATCATGTATAATTTCAATTCCACGAATTTTAACCAATTCTTGTTTACAGATACACAGGTACAGCATTGACATATTTAATTTTACGAACTTTTAAAAGATTTTCATCCATACGGTTGCACTTTATCAACTTTGTTTTAGTATAGATCCATTACTACATAACGGAAGATGGGCATTAGCTTGTATGTCTGGGCGTACTTACCTTTTCTTCCAAATGTGTAACACCCGCTAAGCTTTGATAAAATGTTGGCGTTTCCAGTTCCGATGTTAGATTAATACAGTTATCTGATAAAAGCCATTTAGATAATACAGTTGAGGTGCGATTTTTCAAAATCCAACACTGAAACTGCTCAAAGTTTATGCGGTCCGTCTGGGCAAACAATGAAACACTCTCGTAGGGATGTAAATTAATGGCTTTGGTAAAGTCCGACTTTAAAATGTAAGTGCCATTGTCGTTACAATATAAATTCCATAGAAACCTAAAAGAAAAGAAAGCAATTCATGAACATAAAATTTTGGTTACTTTCTTGAAATAATTTGAAGCTTACTTTGTTTTCTCTTCCTCTGTACCTCTTGTTATTAAAACTAAACCACATAATAGATCTTTGAAAGATATTCCCTTGGACGTACCACCACAAGCCGTATAAAGTAGATCCGTAACATTTGGCGGTACTCCTTCGCATAAAACATCTTGCTGAAACGCATTACGACTAAGATAGAAGCGACCAACACCGGCAGATTTTTTAAAGGCTTCTTTAAGGCGTCTTAATTCCGATTCTGAAACTGCAATGGGAAGATGAATTCAAAATTAAACATAGGAAAACATAATAAAAAATGCCATGGACACAAGAACAGATTTTATTATTTGGCCACTTAACTGAATGAGTCATTATAAGAAACTTTATCTGTAACGGAGCAAAATTATCTTTGTATTCTTAATTTATTTATTGCTGTGTTGCTAAATGTTTTCTAATTGCTTAGGGATTATGTTGAATTAAAACATACGTTTGAATGTCGCCACCCATTGGTTGTATCAACCACACAGGTGATGGCGAAAGTGGAAATTTAAAATGTTATTTTACGTTTTACGTTTTGTTATGGAAATAGATATCAAGGTTTGCAGCGTAATCCTCCATGGTAATTAAAATTTCTCTGGCACAAATCTTTAGAAAAATCATATAGAACCAAAGTATCGCAATGTTAGTTGCTCATAAATAACAACATATTTGATGCGAAAACTTATATTTCTCAGATAAAAATAAAAAGCCCCAGTTCATGTTATGAACAAATGTCTTCGATAAATTTTCTCCAAAACAGATGTGTAGCAGCAGGTGCTTTGATAAGAATATCTAATTTTAATACTAAAAATGTCACAGCAACAATCTACTTAACAGACAATTTCACACAAGAACAATCACGCGTAAATCGAAGATTACAGAAATTACTCATTTCACGTCGTTCATAAAGTACTTCAAATGTTATTCGCACATTGTAGTCCAACAATTTTTCAATTAAGATCTTCTAATGAAAAAAAAAGAAGACTAAGAAAGTAAAAATATGTATAATCCGTTAATTACGTTAATTTAATTGCCGGGATTTTTGCCTAAAGTTTACTTGTATATTCCCATTAACAATTTGATCGTTTGGTTGGCGTTTGAACTACAAAGCAATGATCTACGCAAGAAACGTGACGGGGACAATAGATGTGCATATCAGAGACGAGACGCAGAGTAGCTAATAACACCTACAATCTGCGAAGATAAAGTGGCGTTTCGCATAGTCTATGAAACGATAGTGGACTGTAGTACGTGATAACAACAGCAAAATAAGAACGCAAAAGTAGATTATTTGTGCTGAAATAAACATCAAGAAAATCAAGCCCCTTTTGGAATTTTTGAAATAATTAATGACCTTCAAAGGATTCATGTCTTTCTATACAAACATGGCAATGGCAATAATTTTTCCATGTCAATGTAGTGGCAAAACGTCCGAATTGACCATCGTTGTTGCCATATTTCGACTCGAAAATTGAATTTTTTCCTGGTTAAAACATTATTCGCTACAAAGGTGACCCTAACTTCAAATAATATGAATATTATTAATAGTTTAATAACAATCATATTAAGTTACTTAAATAAAATATTTAAATTTTGTGAAGTGGCATAACTTCTCCCTAAGGATTTCCAGTATACAATAAAATAATTAAATTTTCTTTTTGTTTTCGCGGGAAAAATATATAGAAGAACAAAATGATTGATATAAATTGTATAAGTGGGTAACGACAAGCTGCCGCCGTCATTTCAGAAGCTGTCGATAAACTAGCTAGAGCTCAAAAACAACAAAACAACAAATTAATTTCGGTGATACTGATATTAAATACAGTGTGAGGAAAAACAATTTCTCAATCTCCCTTTCTGTTTGATATTGAAGTGGGTGAACATTTAAATAGAAACCAAAAAACTTTGTATAATTCCCGCCGTTTTTTGTTGATTGAATTTGAATCACTAAATATTTGTGCAGTAATTTTATCGTTCTCTTTTTTCCTACACAAGAAAAATGTAATTCCTGCTCCTTCTTTAAGCGATGGTCATTTTATTAGCCTTCCGTACATTCGAGTAGTCTGGTAATCGGCAAGTCTAGTATAAGCTTTTCGAAAGGACATCCCGTTCAGTGAATCTAAAAATAGAATTCATGTTAGTTCAATGAATGCGAGAAGCTCTGCCATATCTTATTTATGTGATGTTAGGGAATTTATCTTTTTATAAAGCCGTATTTCGTAAAGCTGCATTTGGCAGATTAGGCTATTGTTTGTTTTCTTTCTCGATAAAATGTTAGTTCAATGAATGCGAGAAACTTTCCCTTATCCCATTTATGTGATGTAGAGGAATTCATATTCTTATAAAGCCGTATTTCGTAAAGTTGCATTCGGAAGGGACACCGACAAGATTTCGATATATTGCCTGACAAGATGACAGACTGGACTGTTGTTTGTTTCCTTTAACATCTTTATGCAGATAAAATGAGCTCGACAAAAATCAAGACAAAAACAGACATCGTTCTCCATGTGGAACTGCTGACAAGTGTAACTTTTCTACCAAAAATTAGTTAGCGTTAATATTCTAAAACAAAATGTATCAAAATATGTCTGATAAGTCCAATAACCTTAGGTATCCGTGTATACCTATAGGTGTTTATAGAGGATTTTTAAATGTATTGATTGATTGATTATGTACCGCAAATACAATTATTTTAACTTATACATTTCTTGCAGCTTGGAAAATTGTTAATTAAGATTTTTCCAATGCGGAAGAAAGGACATTTTGATTCCATTGAGGATTTTCCATATATATTCGTTATGCCCATTCCATCCAGATGGTAATTTGGAATACAATTCGCTTTAACATGATTGTCAGTTGGGATTTACTTGTAATAAGTACAACTTAGTTATGAATAGTCTTGACTGATAAGGTTAAAGAACATATGAGAGATGTTGTCCTATTGACTATTATCTTTGACAGACTTGATCGTATGGTATTTACAAAAAATTGCATTATTTTTTATCAATTTTCCGTTTGCACTCGTCAACTGATTGCATCGTATTTGTTTACTAGCAAGCAATATGTTTACAGTAATAAATGTGAATAAAGCATTCGTCCTGTGAATAGTGTTGTTTTTGTAATAACTACCAATGACAGTCTTATTTTTGCGTTTGCTGATGACTTACAGCTAGTTTTTACAAATTCTTCTGAACTTTTAGATTCCATATAAAATATAGATTTTATAATAAATATCTTGGTTTAAATTATCATTTGTAACAAATACCAAAAACGAAAACGTAAATGTACGTTGGTTATGCCAATTTTCTTATGTGGTTTCGAAGTTTGCTGTTATTTCATTAATTTAGATGTTAGTTCAAATTAACCGTTGTGTTGTTTATTGGTGGGAATATAAAATTCTTATCATCCAATAATTGGAAAAGGTGAAGAAGTTTGGAATATGTATGCTCATTCTGGCACAAGCACAAGAAAGAAACTGCTGTCTCCAACATATACCAGTCCACACAACCAATCCGGAGCCTCAATCCTGAACATATCACAAAAACTAATAGAAAATATTGGCGGCGTCAACATAATGTGGGCAAATCTTGTTATCTGCAAAGGAAGAAAATAATTGTCTAATTAAAATGCTCGCATGATAATCGGTTATAAAAATTATCAACTCAGCCTTACTTCAAATATCACAGCGGCAATAATAATCATTTTAAACTGATTATTTCGGATTCTAGTCTTTCTGGTAGGATGAGCTCTATAATTTCGACGTTGGGGTATGCATTTAGTGATAATTTCAATGGACAGCAGTCTGAAGGCGACTAAATTGAGAAGTCGACTAGTGATCTTAAGGTATCACCCACAATCTTCTAACAAAATTCAAATTGAATGCAACACAAGTGATTGTTAACAGCTCCAACAGTATTACCAAATCCTATGGCATAATAGATCTCTTATGATAAAAATTATTATTATTATGAAAACACGGGGGAAGTAAAAGAAAACAAAACTTCCGCAAAACACAAATTTGGGTACAGAAAACTGCATTCCGATAGGAACTGGTATAACGAAGAATGCCGCATTGCATTTGAGGAAAAAATGCTATATATCAACCTTGCAACCACTGTAAAGAAATAGGTAGAAACGAGGAATAGGTAGAAACGATTTAGGAAACAGCCGGGGAGCGGTAAAACCCGAACGACAAAGATATGTATAGGTATATGTATATGTTTATTGGGACAAGCAGATTCTGTCGAAAGTTAACCCCTAGTTCGCTCCCAAAAAAAAAAAAAAAAAAATAATAATAATAACAATAATATCATGTAATAATTTTCTCCCATATTTATTTTTTCCAATGGAAAGGAAATTTTCCTAATTTTCCTTTTTAGAGACTGCTTCCCTTCTATCGTAATATAGACCGCACAATAGTATTGAAATTTTTTTTATTTTTGAAAAAAATTGTCTGTAAATTCGTCACCCATTATTTTGGGGAGTATAAATTAGCTTGTTGTAATCTATGGTCATTTTCAAACGCTCAATTTTGTAAATATTCATTCATTTTCATTCATGCATGTATTGTCTTGTCTTTACAGTCTTGTAATTTACAGGTTTTTGACCAATATTAAGCAAATTACAAAATGCATAAAATAAATACTGTTGGAATTGAAAAACAAAAACAAACTATAACTTAGAATATAACATCAAATTAGGTAGTAACTGTTTACTTATAACTTATAAATTAAAGTACACTAAATAAGAATAATGAGAATAATGGAAATAAAAATAAGGAGAAAAAATTAAATAGCGGATGATATATGTATGTATATAGGTCAGCACAAATTGCAAGTTTTTTTTTCCCCAAGTTAACAATTTTACAGTTCCAAACTGGTTAGAAAATCACAATATGCATAAATTGAAATAAATACTACTCCAAAACGTATTAAGTCAATTTTCAATAAAGGGCAGAATATTCGAAAGAAACGTGAAGAACGTGACGAAACGCAATTTTCGTTTTTGGACAAATTGCATCGCTTCTACGTCTAAGCAATTTAAGTTTCATTTTATCAAAGGGATTCGTCAAAATAACGATAATCCTCAAACTGACCCTCTTGATCAATGAGTAAAATTCGATACAGGGTCCGTATTTGCCTTTTCAGTGAAAATTAGAACAATTAAGGCAATAAGAGGATAGAGTAAGCTTATATTGATTTCCATAATTCTGCCGATTTAAATAAATATACATTGTGCGAAAATTGGGACGATGAGAGTGGCAATAGAACAAGGTGCAATAGTGATAGAGCAAGGAAAGTCATTTGATATTGTGGATGAAGGAATATGTAAATAACGACAAATAATATGAACGATGTCATGTCGCGATAATTTTACTCAATTTCTAAATCATTATTTCCGTCAAATCAGATAAAAAGGGGAAGAGAGGAAACGTCGTAGTTTATTACCATAGTTCTGGCAATAAATAAACGTATTTCTGCATTGCCAATAGGAAATTTTTACTCATCGCGCGAATTCGGCCTCATTAGAAATTTTTCATGTTTTTTTCTCCATGATCCATATCGCTTTTAAACGAATATTGGACCGATTAGAGTAGCAAGAAAGCGATGTGATACTGCTCTTTTTATATATCTGCGCAATAATGCCATCAGTATGCAGACTGGTTAAAAAGAATCGGATATGAACTTGACAATTTCCGAACTATTAAAATAAACAAAAAGAGTGTTATGTTGCTCTTTTAATAATTTTGTAAATTATCGTAATTTAATGACTTTATATATATTTATACAGAAAACATTAAAACATTAATTGCCTTTAACCAATAACTTCAAAATCACAAATTAAGCAAAAAGGGTGGACCAGTGTGGTTGCAGCGTTCGCTCGCACTATTGTCGCTCTAATTTCCCAACTTTCTCTACGAATAGAGATGCGGCCAATGTATCTAATTCTACACTGTGCAATGAATGATCGTTGTTCTGGTTTGTGACAGTGCTACTTTACACTTTCTATTTTATTGATTCATTAATTGGAGATATAGTGCTCAATATGCCCTCGATTAAGCGACAGATGTGGTCATTCTTCTGAACAATGCCTCCTCCATCACACAATCAGCAAATGATTTGAAATTATGTGACACAAATATTTTTAGTTACCATGCTTCTTGTTGAATTGCAACAAAACACAACCATTATTGTGCATTTGTTAAAATATAAATTACTCAATTACCAAGTTAGTTATAAAGCATTGCGTTGAATATCTTTTCCACAAAAAAGTTCTTTAAAAGTGCTAAATAAATAAATAAATTAAATAATAAATGAATAAATAATAAATAAATTAAACATGCCGTTATAGGCAAATTTTTTTAAAGTTTATTACCAACATTCAATTTTTTTTATTTGTTCCTTTGATACTAATTTTGCATTAAAAATGAGTCAACTTCTTTTAAGTAAATAAATGAATTTTTTTAATTTACGTAACAAAATTTTAGTTGTAGTAGCCACATACGACATTATGTTCGCAATCAGAAAGTAAAGTGTTCTAGAAGGCCTCATTTTTAATTTCTCTTGTTTACAAAGGATAAATTATTTTTTCGAGATCAGAGTTATTTTCAAAAATGAAAATTGTTTGGCCAAGAAACCGCCATCGCCTATTATTAGACTTCAGCCTATTTATATCGAAATTTATAAAATATAACAACTTAAAATTTTACACATAATCAAATAACCCCATATGTTATGTAGATTCTGATGTGACTCCTAAGAAGTCATAAAACGACCCTTTATGTTACGGTAATAAAAAAACTACTAATGATTTCCCAACAAGGCAACGCAAGGCGCTTAAAACGAAACGAGGGGTATGGGTTTCTTTTTACGAATGTAATGGTAAAATATATGGACCTATTTTGGATTTTCTATTGTCACATAGCCTCAACCACTGCTTTGACCCCAACTCCTGTATTTTAGAGCTTATATTGCAAAGAGATAATTTTCTAAACTAACCTAATTTGAAGGGATTGACCCGAAGAATCCTCAATAAATTAATGTTTGCCCTTAAGCCTAGCACATGAAGATGCTTATTTCGATATTACTGATCCGTCGACTCTATATTTTTTCGCAACTGTTTCCTCACAACATGATATATTGCAGGTACGAAAAAGTTGAATCCCAAATCAAGTTCTCCTGACATTTTTTTACGCAAAGTTCATAATAAGAACTGTTTTCTACGAAAATTAGCTGCAGAGCGTACATACTATATTCTGGTCGAAACTCGTCATTCACGTTATGAACGGATCTTCGTTCAGAAAAAATGAACGCATCTGGGCCTACTCAATAAAGTAATAAAAAAGCATTTAATGCAATCTTAATATGCGATTTCATTAACCACAAATTTCAGTACGTTGGCTTGTCATCCCTGCTGTCTCTCGTTTCATATAGTACTGAAAATTTTGACAATACATTTACCATCGCTGTCACTAATTCTCCCCCCACACCACATTCAGCAAAAGAAAATAAACACAAAATAACAACAGAAACTTTACAAAATAAAGAAAAGAATTGGCAGTTACAATAACAAATAAAATTGTTAACTAACATTTCAATACGGTAATCTAAGAAAACGATTGTGTAAAGTAGTCACCCAAAAGTATTACCAAATCAAGTTGTGAGGCTAAGTAAATACAACAATAGCAAACGATAAAAAGAAAGAACTCTCCGTTTTCTTTTCGTTTTATAAGGCAAAATAACCCATTTAAAATTCCTCTTTCTCTCGTTAACCACCACCCCAGACATTTATGGGGGAAAAAGGGGAAGAATCATGGAGACGATGGCGACAGAAAAAAAAAACTCCCATCCGCATAAAAATCTATTTAGCATAATCTTGGTCTGATTGAGATTCAGTGCAAAAGTTCACATTTCAACTTACCACGCTTGACCGCGTCCTCGTAATTGATACATGATTGCTTGGATTCCTTGGCACCCATTGCAAGTTCTGGAATGGGCGACGATAGGGCGTCTGTCTAACTGCACTTAAACCAAACTGCAATGGAATTCCGGAGAGACGACACCATTCGCACTCACACAACCGCTGAGGTTCACTCATATACGCCGACCGCACACAAACCACACACACATACGCTATATTGGAACACTTTAAACTGCCTTTTGAGCAGTTTACAAAAGATGTAAGAAAAAATTTACTACGTCTGTTTTTATTTTTCTTCCTTTTTCTCACTTTGTTTCTTGATAACTTCCACTTCGTTTAGTCTTCATAACCATTTATTGATTTTAATGTGAATTTCCATCATAGCTTCAATTTCATCACATTTCCTTCTCATTATCAAAAGGTTTTCAATTAGTACATTTTCTGTGAAATAAAGGAAAATTCTTTTCGTAAAAATCTTATGACTTTTTCTCCACAATCTGCACAAAGAAGAAAACAACTGACCAATGATGCCAATTGCAGTGATAAACGTCTTCCTAAATATTCTTTGCCAGTAAAATGCTGCCACATTTCACGAATGTGTGAAGGGCATGGTAGATGGCGTTAATTTTGAGATACAAGAAAATTTAAATCAATTAAATGCGTTATTTGCATGTCAATACGATGTTTTCAAATAAATTGGTTACAAATTCTCCAAAAATGGCAATAATGTATTTTGGAAAGGTGATGTGTTATTTAGTGTGAGGACAGTACTTGCATATGTTTCCTTCGCTGCTAAAGTCCACAATCAAAATTTTAATATTTTAAATTAAATTGTTATTGCACATAGAAATTTCAATAGTTTTAGGATTACAAGAATTCAATTTTCCTTTATTTCACAAAAATCTCCAAAAAAGAATCTCCGTACAAAGTGGACATGAAGCAAACACATTTCTAATTCGAACAGTATGATAGCTATAAGACCAATATTGACCTCAATGGAATTCCGTGGTGGTGCAATGGAAAATGTTTATAATAGTTACTTTAAACAGCCCTGCATTGGTTTAAAGTGTCAAATTTTGACCATTACGTTTGAAGAGTACTTGCTTCCTTACTTCGCATTTTTATCTCTATACGTTTGTAAGCATAATATTCACTGAAGCATAACCTTTTCTTACAGAAATTTCATTGGCAAACGAATTTTTTATGAGCAGCTACATACCATTCAAACGAAAAATGTAAAAAAAATTTCATTTGAATCCAATGGAATCCAATTTACTGTATTACTTATATAATACTAATTTCATAAAATGCTGCAGAGAAAAAGTGTAGTTAGTAAATGGTAAACACTTTCTGCTGCTTGCTTTCATAGAAAGCATTTCTCGTCCGAGGTCAATGTTAGAAATTTGAGTAGCGTCAGAAAATTTGGGTAAACGGAATTTCTTTAATACAATTGCGTGGAAAATATAATTCTCTTTGACGTTAATACCAGCCTTGAAACACATTCACTAGTACTAATGTAATGTAATGTATAATGTAATGTAATGTTTGGCCACCTTATAATATTGTGAAACAATAATATACATTATTTGGAAATAGCTCGATTGTTGTGATGATTTTTATATTAAAACAACAGAAGCAAGTAAAATGTTTTCTTTGGGAAATTGAAAACAATTGGCATAAAAATTGAGAATAGAAATTGCAATAAATTGTCGGCGAAATTAAGTAACTTCAGCCATTATACGAAATGACACACAAAATTACTTAATTTCATTGGCGTGAGATATAACATATATGTATTTATGTAGGGTGTATTTTATACAGATGTTAGCTGATTTTTTGTCATTATAGTTTTATTTGCGAACATTGCTTGAATTTGAGCAAAATTTTTACCACAATTACAAGAAAACAATTTGTAATAATTCAATTTTAGAGTTACTGAGTTACGGACCTCCAAACCTTGAGCATACAGTATGACTACCACTCGAATCTGGACGATACAATATTTATAAAAAAAAACAGTTAAGTTACAAATTCTTCGAATGGTTAATGATAAAATCGACATTTATGCATGTCATACCGTCAATGGGAAATTTTGGCTTTTCTTAATGTTTTTTAATGTTACGTCCGTAAAGTAAATGTGTTTCAATAGCCGTATTTGGAAATGCCAATATTATATAGGAAATGAATATTTATTTTGTCCTAGGTGCCTGAAATATAAAAGCCTGTATCAACGTATTATAAACAATTTTTGTATTGGTCAGTTTTCTTCCTCCGAATTTCCTCGTTACTGTCTAAAACGTTCCTCTTTGACCTTTTCACATACTATCCGAACACAGCTGAACGTGGCGTTCAGCTGACCAATGATCTGGCAACATCAACAAGAGCAACAACCACCACCATAATAACAAAATGTACATCACTAGCAAAAGGAATAATCGAACATTTTTATAGACACTTTTTCGTGCGAGAAGATTTTGTCATCAGCGATTTTTATTAAGTATTTTTTACATACGACAATCGTAGCCACGAAAATCGTAAAACAAAAACGCAGAAGACAAGAGGAACATAAAAACTGAATATTTTAACAAATTCCTAACAATCGTCAAAGAAGACAGCCAAATCGTAGACTATTTGCTGGTGGTGACAAAGAACTCAAACGAACGAAATATATAAAGTGGTGCGTGAAGAAAGGCAAAAAGAAAAAGGAGAAAACGAAGAAAAGAAAGATATAAATTATCATCATCAAATCGAATAACAATGGCTAAGACATACGATTATCTATTTAAATTATTGCTGATTGGTGATTCTGGTGTTGGAAAGACCTGTATATTATTTCGTTTCTCTGAAGATGCCTTCAATACGACGTTTATATCGACCATAGGTGAGTGCGAATGGAGCCAGTGTAAATGTGAATGTACGGAGACTTTGTGTTGTGGAGAAACACATTTTGGGATGGGTAGTGAAAGATTTAACGGAGGATTAAATGTACATAAAAGTGAAAGAAAAATCGCCGTCTTCAAGATTTTCCAGTGATAGTAGTAATGGAAATCACAGTGCCCCACACTCCTAGCGGCTGTACAGAATAGTCCAGTCATAAAAAAAGTGGAGAAAGGAGGGGTCGCTTTGTGTTGTTGTTTGTTTTTTTGTTAAATAGTAGCTACTGTCGTTGTGTTGTATGTTGATCTGAAGTCAAAGTACGCGATATATGTAAGAAGAATTTTAGAACAGAAAAATCACAGAATCCAAGAAAATATCAATGTGCAATGTTCTGTCGGAGCCCGCATTTAGATTGCATTGTCCAATCACAAACCAAATAGTACAATTTCTAACACTTGCAAAAGAGCGAGAAACACCTTGTGGAAAGAAGGAAACTTCTTAATAGCCTTATCTATGTAGCTTATTTCCTTTCAGAGATTTGCTCTCTTCACGAATATCGTATTAAGGGTATATCTAAACAAAGATATTACATACATACATATTGTTATTTCATGTCAAAGGTTTTTCGGGTGTTGGTATTTGTTCAAATTCTTTTCGTTTAGCTATTTTTTTTTTTGACGTCTCGATAACAATCGCAACAGCAGCAGCAATAACATTATACGGTAGGCACAGTGGGATTGCCCGGTCACTCGGGCGAATGGCTGCAGTTTCGGTCATAAAATTTTACAAAAAATTTCGTTCTTTCAAAAAAATTTTTTTGTTTAAAACATAAATTTTTCGTCTTCATTGCTTTTTCTAGAAAAAAAAACTTATTTCGAAAATACGGTTTAAATTTGATTCACATTTACATTGATTATGTTCGGGTTCAAGCCTAAAACATACAATACGACTTATGTCCCGGATGATATGGCATCATTGGAAAGTATACTTTTCTTGTAGAAAGGTACACTTTTCCCGTAAAATGTACACTTTTATTCTAGAAAAGTACACTTTCCCCGCAGAAAGGTACAGAAGTACACCTTCTTCGTAGAAAGGTACACTATCTTCGTAGAAAAGAAAAGTACGAGAACACTTTTCTCATAGCAAAGTACACTTTTCTAATAGCAATGTACACTTTTCTCATAGCAAAATACACTTTTCTCTTAGCAAAGTACACTTTTTTCTCAGCAAAGTACACTTTTCTCTTAGCGAAGCACACTCTTTTTGCAAAAGTTCACTTCTCACAGAAAAGTAAATTTTTCACAGAAAAGTAAATTTTTCTCATAGAAAAGTAAATTATTCTCATAGAAAAGTGCACCTTTCTCATAGGAAGGTACACCTTTCTCATAGAAAAGTACACTTTTTTCATAGAAAAGTAGACTTTTTCTCATAGGAAAGTACACTTTTTATCATAGAAATGTACACTTTTTCTCATGGAAAAGTACACTTTTTCTCATAGAAAAGTACAAATTTCTAATTGGAAAGTACACCTCTCATAGACAACTACACTTTGCCCGTAGGAAAATACACTTTCCCCATAGAAAAGTATGGTTCTCTCAATATAAAAGTACACTTTTCCCCGCATAGGAAAGTACACTTTTCCCCGCATATGAAAGTACACTTTTCCCCGCATAGAAAAGTACACTTTTCCCCGCATAGAAAAATACACTTTTCCCCGCATAGGAAAGTACACCTTTCTCCGCATAGAAAAGCACACTTTTCTCCGCATAGAAAAGTACACTTTTCCCCGCATAGAAAAGTACACTTTTCCCCACATAGAAAAGTACACTTTTCCCCGCATAGAAAAGTATAGAAAAGTACACTTCCCCGCATAGAAAAGTACACTTTTCCCTGCATAGAAAAGTAGACTTTTCCCCCCATAGAAAAGTAGACTTGTCCCACGGAAAAGCACACTTTCCCTCATAGAAAAAGTAGATTTTTCCCCAAATTGAAAAGTAAATTTTTCCCCAACTAGAAAAGTAGTTTTTTTCCAAATAGAAAATCTACTTTTCTATTCCATTCCCCCCCATTGAAAAGTACACTTTTTTCCTAATAGAAAAGTACACTTTTCCTCCCATAGAAAAGAACACTTTTCCCCCCATAAAAAGTGCCGCCCACAGAAAAGTTCACTTTTCGTCCTATAAAAAAATTACACCTTTCCCCCATAGAAAATTACACCTTTCCCCCCCATTGATAAGTACACTTTTTCCCCAAAGAAAAGTAAAAGTTATAAAAGGTTTTTCAAAATATCCGTTGAAAAATATTTTTTGTAAACATTTTATAATGTGCTTGCTATTGAATTATAGAGAAGATATGTTATTGTAATTTAATCAAATCGGGGGTAAGGTTTAAAATTGAAATCCTGCATAAAAATAGATTAAACTAAATTAAAAGTAGAAAATAACAACTGTTAATATTAGTTGCAAATATGAATAGAAATCACCTACCATTGTTTTTGAGTGGTAATAAATATAACTTGTTTCTTGATTTTTGCTTACTGTGGAGTAAAGAGCCCTTTAAAATTCGATTACAAAATGTTGAGAAAGGGTCTATCTTCTTTGTCCGCACCTAACTTATAATCTAAGTACGGGTAACAATTACTAGCCAATTTCTTCCACTGTTGTAAATTCTATATTACTCCTCTTATTGCTTTATTGTTCAGTATATTTATTAATATATTATTTATTATTATTGTTTATTATTCAATCAATTTTATTTATATTTTTATTTATTTTCATTTTTAACAATTAGAGTAAACAATGATTCTGTAAAAACTGTTACTCAATATTGTGAAATGGCTATTATGAATGTGTATTTTTTTCGGGAAGGAGTTAAAATTGAAATAAATAAAATTGAATATTACAAATTATATATAAATTTAAGTGAAACAATACAAAATTTTTATATTATATATTTTTTGTATTAAATTTGTGTTTATTCACAATAAGTTATTCAAGATTTGAAAACCCCTTTACTATGAAGACGAGCTTAATAAACATCTAATAGATGAATATATGCAAAGTAATAATTAACCACATTCATAAAATTATTATTATGACACATGGCGATAACTCAAAAGAATCAAATTGTTTAATAACTTTTGCCTTACGATATTAAAACTACATGAATTACGTGATAATAGCTTCCCTTCCCCTTCCCCTAAGAAAAAAAAAATAAAAAGTACAAATTTTCCGTTTTCTTCTGTTGTACTATATTTTTGCCCAATTTTGTTCCACTGTTGTTGATGATACACATCAAAAATGGTCAATGTATTAATATGTGGTTTCCAACTAATTCCTCCGTTTATAATTATGTTGTTAAGAAAGAAACACAAACTTCAATTTCTTCTTTATTTTTTTTTTTTTTGTTTCTTTTGACGTTCGTTTTTCACTTCTTCTCTTATACAAGAATATTAATTTATAAAGCTATGACTCATTTTCATTTATCCCATTTATAACGCTATGTGAATCTCCCTTAAATTGCTGTAATTAAAAAAAAACGAAACAAATTCCTTAACTATCAAACTGTAACTGAAAATTTCTAAAGAAAAACTGCGCGCTTTTCCCTCTTCTATTCCCAAGAAAAAAAGAATGAAAAAAACATGCAATGCATTTGAACACATCAGTTTGAATTTGATTTTGTTTGCTATATTTGTACAAACTTTGCAATTTTGAATATAAAAGACTTTGTACTTATAAGTGACTGCTGCTTCATTTGTATGTCTACACGTTCGATTTTGTGGCAGTCATGCAATGACCACTGCTCTCTCTCTTTCGTAGTAGATGTGTCGCTCCCATAATGTTGGTCACTTGTTTCTGTTGAATGCACTTTCATCGTTGCATTGTTTTGTTTTTGTCTTTGTTATGATGCAAATGTTTGGATAATGACCAGTTTGTGTTGTGGATGCACTGTAAAAATCTCTTTCCATCTAAAGGCTAAAGGTCATTGTAGTTTTGACGTTTTACTTATTGTTTACATTTATTTTTGGCCATTATTAAATGAAATCTTTGGTTTTTACGCTGTTTATTTGTTTACATTTTTAATAATGAACCATTCCTCCCTATTTCGTAATCATTAAACCTTTTCATAATATAAAATGAACATAAACCATGCTTCTCATTTTAAAAATGTTTTGGATCACTGGAAATGTAGAGAAATTAAGGCGATTAAATGTTAAATGGGAATGGGAGCTCTTATAATTTTTAATTTGCGGGAGTTAACGATTGAGCTGAGGAGGCTTAAAATTCTATGCACAATGAAGATGTCTTTGAAAATTTTGGATAACAGAAAATAGTAAAAAGGATAGGTGATATCTAACAGTAATTATTAGGATTTCGGTATTGCAGGACACAGTTAATGGAAAATGAAACAATATAGAGTACAAATACGTTAAATAATAAATAGCACAGCATATTCATTATACCTTCACCTAAAGCGATGAAAGTATATATCATTTGATGCGGCCAAAAATGTAACACCAGAAGAAAGCGTCTAAAATACGAAGTGTCTTTTGATTAATCTTGGCACAGCCTAACATTCTGCCAGATCATAGCCTGGATCTTGTACTTCCTATACAATTCCAAAAATTCAGGTCAACTCCACAATAGTAGACTGGAGTAACTTACATCTTTGTCTGCTGCATTTGTTTGTGAAGCTTGGCAGAATTTCAAGAATTGACGGACTAATTTAGCTCATGTATTCTTCATATCTCCTACTAGGTTGCAATAAATTTAGTCAAATTTGGTACACACTGGGTGTTTGTCAATGGAATGTGGCCGATTTTCCGAAATTTGATCTTTCCTCTATAATTTATAATTGGTAGGCTGCATTAATCTAAGTTCTTGTTAAATAGGGCTTCACTGCAGGCCCTGAAAAAATTGACCAAATAAAGACTCCCATTCTGGCACCTGTCATACACACTTCGGACAATAATGCGGATAACCATCTCTAGTAATTCCCATTAACAATTTTACCCACATATTCCTACATTCATATCTTTCATCCAATTGAATTGAATTTAGTGTAATTTAGTATGCATCACTGTACTTAGTAAACTTATTTCTGTGAGTTAAAACGGCAGAGTATTTTTGCACCAACGCAAAACGATGTTCAGTAAATGATATTTCTATACCAGTTTCGAAGTCTTTGTATGCTCGGGAGTTCATTATAGATATTCCTATATAAATAACGAAATAGAAGAGAAGGAGCGTAGTGGGGCTTATAAGGGTTTTGATAAATATTAACAAATCGAAAGCGGGAAATCAAAAGGGAGTTCCTCATGTTTTGAGTTTTATAAATCTCATTCAATTTCTACGTGTTGAGCATTTCAGAACATTAAAGGGAATTAACTTCATGTTTGAATCAAAAAAAGATCGCAATATAAGCCCGAACGAATTGGGATAAAAATATCGGCTTAAAGAAATAGTGTATCGGCGCTTTCCTAGTTGTTACGAAAACAAAAACTATAGGCAAGTGCTCAATCTGTGAATTTTTACGCTTTTGAAGAATACGAATTCATTTATTTGTATTACAATATATTTCGATAACTTCGGAAATTTTCCCAAAGATATGTATGTATATGTTTTCCATTTGTGCAGATTAGCATTTATATTTACTAATATAAACGGATAAATCCAACAATTTAATAACAGATGGTGTTCACTGTGTTTGTTTTGTGTAAATTGAATTGGTTTCATTCTTCGTCATTTTGATTACTGCTAACTGATTTGAATAAATATCAATACATTCAATATTACATTGAAATAGGATTAAATTAATATAAGTAATGCAAAAGTATTAATAAAAATTAATAAAAATATGAATCAGAAACTATATATCGCAGGTTCATAATTTATATTAGCAAAAATGGAATATTATTCGAATTTTTCATAGATCTTATGGTCTGATGACTGTTTATACTGCACTCAGTGTGGAAACCATCGAAGATATTGAAATATCTAATTAATGAAAGCTGAAAGTGGCTGTCATTTCTTGTCCTCTGAACATCATTAACATGAGAAAAGAGCGGTTATCTCTATTAAAGAACAAAACACGATGTTAAATTTATTTCTGTTGGAATGTTATCGACGAGGTTATAAACTAATGTTTATTGATTTCAACTTCAATATACGTTAGGTAAAATCTGCGTTAATTGGAGAATGACAATAGAGATAAAAAATAAATAAAATTAGTATCCATATCAGTCAGTCTTACTTGATATGTTCCGTTTATAGAGAATTGAAACGACAATTTTTTAGCTCCAACTGCATTTGCACTTATAGAATGTGTTTCGTTTTATTTTCAACCAGTTCGAAACCGTTTTCCATAAGTAATATCGCCTCCCCGTCCATGTAATTACGGAAGAGTTAAAAAATCCAGAGGTGTGAAGAGAACTGAAGTTAGCGTCATTTCTGGTGATATTTATCACTACAATAGCGGCGCTTAATTCACAACGTGACAACTCTGTTGTTTTTGACTCGTAACTCTGAAATTGCTACTCTTGAAGAGAGCTCGCCTGTGGTTATGCGCGTGATATTTGTAAAATTGTAAGTGGAATCGAACTGTGAGCCATACCATTGCCTTCAATATAATTACGAATCGAACATGAAACCGTATAAACCAAATCAAATTAGTTAAAATCGAAAAACGTGTAAAATATGGGTTGGTATATGAAAATTACACTTTCCTTCACGGCTTTTACATTGCTATTGGGAATTTATCCGAAAGCAGCGCTACTGTAGAAATGTTGAAATATAAGGTTATTGATACGATACTTGTTGAAATTTCACATTGATGTGAAGTGGAAGTTATTTTTTATTATTATTATTATTACTATGTTTATACTAGAGACAATTTTCCTACATTGGAGATATCTCATTGGAAAATTTTACTTTAACATAAGTTAAGAAATTTTATCTTCCATTAAGACTTTTAGATTAGATTTAGGCATTTGTGTATACTTTTGTGTATGTCGGTAAGAGATACAGTGCTACAATTTTTTTGTTTATTTAATTTATTTGTTGTTTATGATTGTAATTTTAAGCCTTTAGGCCGATTTGATGATTAAATTACAATATTACAACATGTCTTCTCCACAATTCAATAACTAATATATTATACAAGTTTACAATGTAATAAAAATGTTGTGCATCTTAATAGTAGAAAAATATGATTTACAATATGACAGTCTATTTCACTTATTACAATTTTTCACTTTGTATGTTTTTCGTCCTAAAATACGTTAATTGGATTACTCCATAATATAACGAAAAATTTAATAACAGATTAAATGGTAAAAGTTAATAAATACCAGTACTTTTTTTAAGATATAATTAACTCAGTAATTGAAATGCTATACAAGTAATGGCTCAAAAAAAAAAAAAAAAAAAAACAGGAAAGAAAAAATAATAATTTTAACGATAATCATTTCCCCGTTCAGAATGGGGAAAAAGATGGACAGCAAACTATCGACCGCAAAATCAAAGAAAAAAGGGCTGAATCGGATAATTATAGATAAGGAATATCATTGAAATACGCAAGAAGTCTATTTTTGTGATGAAGAAAAAATGTTTAATGTGTTTGGAAGTTTGTTAAACTGCCTGGCTACTCTTACTTGAAAAGATTTGCTCATATAATATTTTGTGTTATTAATAATCAATTGATTAGTGCGAATTGATCGAGTAAATATAAATAATTCTGCAAGAAACAGCGATGATTGATTTTTAATGGAATTAAAAAACAAAAGTAACGAAAGCAAAGAGTTAACTACAAAATTAGAAGCGGAACAATCTAGAAATTGTATCACAAACGGAGTCATGCGCAAAATACGACGAAGGGCAACTGAATTTTCCTTATATTGTTTTTAACTGTACCGGCATATATTTTGATACAATAATTTATATGTGGCATTATTACACCATATACTAGTTTTCGTTTAACATGGAGCGGAATTATTAACCCCGTGTTATATAACCACTGAAGGGTCATATTCACACGCGAAACTACTCTATCAGTATGCAAATCAAATAAGAGATTATCATCAATTATAACGCCCAAACATTCAATATTGCAGACAAATTCAATAGCTATCCGATTGTAAGACAAATTTAATTCACATGGATGGGAAGCAAACAACAACATTGCTTTTCTAGATACTAGATTCAGTTTGAACGTATCCATCTTCAACACAAATTTTAAAAATCGACATTATCAACAATTCATATAAAATAACAGTATGTTGTTTATGAACTTTCCCCATACATTTTTAATTTTGAACCTTCTCTCAATCGCTTATTTTCCGTTTGGAAAATAAGAAAATGCTTGCTTCTAAGAAGAGGTTTAGTAGAAAAATCTGTCAGCAATTTATAAAACACCTCAACTATTGCCGAAATCAATGGGCAGGTTGGCAAGCGTTCAAATTTCATATCTATTTTGAATATAAGTTGTGAGAACCGGTTTTCATATAAGCTATATATTATATTTTAAAATAGATATATATTATATAATAATATAGAATATTCTTCTGTTCTGTTTCAAGTGTTTCAACACCTATAGAACCCTATACTTTATATAATGCATTCACGCATATTCGTCATATTACTCTTTCATACGTATACAACTGCAAAACTAATGTTCTTTTTTATATCCTTTTATTTTATATTGCAGGCATAGATTTCAAAATTAGAACTATTGAGTTAGATGGCAAAAAAATTAAATTACAAATATGGTATGTATATAATACATTATATAATTAAAGTCTATCCCCTGCGCACTTGTCCCATTTGCCAAGACCAATGTAATGAATTACTAACAAATTTCCATTACTCTTATTATTCTTTGCTGTTTAATAGGGACACTGCTGGCCAGGAACGTTTTAGAACAATAACCACCGCATATTACAGAGGCGCCATGGGCATAATGTTAGTGTATGATATAACGCAAGAGAAATCCTTTGAGAACATAAAAAATTGGATACGTAATATTGAGGAGAATGCTTCAGCGGATGTTGAGAAAATGTTATTGGGAAACAAATGTGAATTAAATGAAAAAAGACAGGTAAGGATACTAATATTGATATGAAATAATGAGATTGGTTTTAAAACATAAATCAAAGAACTCGCAATATGATAATTAGCATACCCTAGATGCTAATTCGTTTGCCCATCTTCCCCAGATGTAATTTAATTTGATTTGTTTCTAAAATGACCTATAACAATTTACTGTCCGGCTATCGCCAAGCCTTGAAGTCTGTCCAATTGTGTGTGTTGTGCGATGGCTACATTTGCTGCGGTAATATTCAGTTTACACTATGATGTAATCATCCTGTGGTCATATTTGTAACCATTAAATTGAATATTTAAAGGAAATTAATTAATATGAAAGAGGTGTGCTAATGCTAAAGCCCAATGAATCATGCAGTTATGAGAATAAAAATAATACACCCAGGCAAAAAAGAAAAAAAAAAAAAAAAAAAAAAACACTGGAAGCAGTTCAATAAAACACAAGGTATTTGTTATTAATTAAAATGTATTGTTCTGCCTTCAAAGTATAGCTCCTTTCGAAATAATATCGTTATGCCAATGAATAAGGGAATCATCAAAACATTTTTTAAACACATTTCTATTTTTTAATTTCAATTTCAATTCATTTATTAATGAATCAACGCCCATATTGGATTATACATTTATAGAAGTTCTGGAAGTGTTCCAGAAAATAAATGTATAGTTCTGCCTTCAAAGTAGGCTCCTTCCGAAACAATATCGTTATGCCAATGAATAATCGAATCACCAAAACACTTCAAACACATTTCAATTTTTCAGTTGCAATTTATTTATTAATGAATCAACGCCCATATTGGGCTATACATTAATAAAAGTCGCGGAAGTTTTCCAGAAAATACTACTATTTTCGCCACAAATGCCTTTTGAAACAGAGGTCGTATGTTTCGATATGGTAATTTGAACTTTGAAAAGAAAAAAAGTCAACCGTAGATGTATCTGGTGAATAAGATTTTTGTTCGACGATATTTGTTGAGTTCTTGGAAAAAAATTCGTTCATAATGACAGCCTTGTGAGATGGTGCCTTATCATGGTTCAAGGTCTATGAATTTGTTTAGATATCTGGCTTTTTCAACGATTTGTCTGTCTCAAAAGCCACAAAGCGTTAAGGTAAGAATAGCCAGGGCAGCTTAGCAAACTTCCAAACACATTAAAAAGTTTTTCTTCATCCCAAAACACAAAAAGAGACTTCTTGCGTATTTCAATGATATTCCTCATCTATAATTATCCACTTGAGCCCTTTTCTTTGATATTGTCGTCAGATAGTTTGTTGTTCATTTTTTTTTTCATTCTGAACGAGGAAGTGACGATCGCTAAACTTATCATTTTTTCTTTCCTTTTTTTTTTGAGGCACTGCTTGTGTAGCATCTCAACTACTTAGTTAATTAAATCTTAAAAAAAAAATTACTTGGAGTTAATAATTTTTACCATTTAATCTGTTATTAAATTTTTCGTTATATTATGGAGTAGCTCTAAATTCCAATTAAAGTTATAATTCCGTATTTTAGGACGAAAAACATAGAAAGTGAAGAATTGTAATAAGTGAAGTAGACCGTCATATTGTAAACCATATTTTTCTGCTATTAAGATACACATTTGTTATTGCATTATGGAGAAGATATGTTGTAATATTGTATTGATGATTCAAATCGGCCTTAAGGCTTAAGGTTACGATCCTGAATAAATAAATTAAATTAATATCTCAAAACAAAAAAGCGCTTATTTTGAGAAGAAAAACTAATTTTCTTCTGTTTTTTTATATTTATTTCTCCATATTCTTCCCCCTAACTTTTTTTTATCTACGCACACAATGCTCTTTATTTGCCGACAAACCTCACAAAAATTCCTAGTACAAAATACCGCAGTAATCAAAGAAAACATTCAATATTACCTTTATTTTTGATTGGCTTTGATGTGTTTTTTCTTAGACTTAAAATGAAATGGCGTTCGGAAGGCATGATTCCGGAGTCTGGTGACAGGTTTGCGTGTCAAACTCAAGTTTCATCACCAGTTATAATGTGTTTCATAAAAGTGGGGGCGGAATTACCACATTCTAGCATGTCTTCAGCGATCTTTATTTGATTGAATTTTTGAATAAAATTCAAGGTGTTTTGGGATTATTCGAGCCGTAACGTTTCATAAAAACGGTGGGGCACAATGAGTTCAGCGGTTCTTTGAAGATTTTCCGATACCATTTCCTTCACTTTATCAGTGTTAAATTCTGCTGAAGATGTTGATGGACGAATGCAAAATTTTAACCACCGCTATTCGTATTTTTTTTTTGTTAAAGTAGATTCGCGGTAAGTTTTCTCTAACATTTGGTGGCGAAACGACTATTCGTTTAAATTTCTAAAATTGAACTTTTTTATAATTTTGATAAAAATTTGAATTACACAGTAGGCATGGGTAAAAATGTTCTGCAGCGTTACTAATTTATATTAATTCCTTCATTTTGTAGGTATCTCGAGAACGAGGTGAACAACTGGCTGTTGAATATGGCATTAAGTTCATGGAAACCTCAGCTAAGGCCAGCATCAATGTGGAAGAGGCTTTCTTAACATTAGCTAGTGATATTAAAGCAAAAATGGAAAAAAGAATGGTAAGCAAACAGACAGATTTATATTACAGATAATACGTATAATATTTAAATGTACCCAAATAGTTCAGAGAAGTATATGTAAGTGAGTTGTGAATTAGTTCTATAATTTCTAAATTTACTGCATGTAATAATATCCCAAAGATAATACTTTTGAAGGAGCTTTTCTACGACTATCTCATGAACTAATTGTGGAGTATTAACATTGCACATTTACTATTTTTGTAGTACTTTTCAAAACATGAAATATTCGCGATAGTTGTGGAACAATATACCAAATATTAATAACAAATTAGTCCATATTGTAGGCGACAGGTCTTCGATTGTAGAAATTTGCAGTTTTTTTCAAACATTTTTCCAACTTTGGAAATTTTTGTTCTTAAGCTTTTCGATTTTGGCTACGATTGAAATATTCTATCGAGTGTTTTATTTAAGGTACTATTTAAAAAAATAAAACAATGTTTCTATCCGTTAATTATTTTTAGTACATAAAGGGAACTAATATTAACATTTATTTGTTAATCGGTTATTTGTTTCAAAAGTTGGCCGTGTCTCTGTCTAATGTGGTCCATTCTGAGGTTCCAATTTTCGCCAAATATATTCGAACATTTCGAATAATGACAATTGATCTTCTTGAAACTCTTCGGAAGTCAAAAGAATAAAGCGGTGGCGGTTCCAACCAATTAAGTATGGGTGAAATCGAGATCATTAGGAAGGACAACGTGACAAATTGATGCATCAGGGTCATGGCGTACCCTCTTAGCGGTGTATTTGGATGTGTATTATTCAATAATAAAAACCAGACTGGGAACCACGAAACAATTAATTAATTTACTTAGCATGGATAGGATGTGGGAGAACTCCCCACATTCGGGAAGTTTAGGCACATTTTAATTTTACACTCACTGAACGACAGTAACGGTTTAACGACTATTCTGTACATCAATTTAGGACTAAGCCGCCGCTCACAGAAAGATTCAATGATAGTATCGAAGTAGTAGTAGTAGATCGCTATACGGCCAGTTTTTGTAATGCGGCTAAATAATTTGCCGTGTTACGCTGTTTTTTCATGATAAAATGCCACACAGTACTGAGCAAAAATATCATGGCAGCTTGATACTTTGATCTTCCATAAAATCAATAATGGAAAAAGCACCTCTAAATGAATCACACAATACTATAATAATCCCGTTTGTACACAATTTTCCGCACTTAAGTAATATCCGTTTTCATTTATTTTAGGAAGCGAATAATCCTCCCAAAGGTGGTCACCAACTAAAACAAAATGATCATAGAAAAGCAGAGAGTTGGTTGTCAAGGTGCAGTTTGCTTTGACGAGGTAAATACAACGACGAATGTAGTTTTCTATCTTCTTGTTAGGCTTAACAAGAACTTAAAATTTTTTATGTAATAATAATAATATAATAAAAAATAATATTAAACCTAATAATAATATTAATGATTTATAAAACAAGAACAACAGATGCAAAAATCATATTTAATTATAGATGTTTAAATTTATCTCAATTTTACCACAAATGGAAGCAAAGAGGAGAAGCACGAATTACGAAAAATAAAACAATTACGAAAAAGGGAAAACAAAATATAAATTCAGTTCAATAATACGATAAATAAAATTAAACAAACAATGGTCAATATTAAAATGAGTAAAGCTATGCATGATATATATATATATATATATATATATATATATATATATATATATATA